>JAFVLL020020162.1:0-26863 GCA_021397915.2 Tor tambroides | reverse complement strand
GCGTGATTGAAAAGGCTTCAGTGGAAGAGGAAAAAAAGAGTTTTTCCCATACAGCGTCTTACGACGCAGTACGAGTGAGAATATCGACAGGGAACCTGCTATTTACACTGTATATGTGAAATTCCACAATAGATGCATGCATGGAAAGACAGATTACGGTAGGGGCTCTCAACTCGGGCCCTCGAGATCCACTTTTCTGCAGAGTTTTGCTCCAACCTTGATCAAACTCTCCTGACTATAACTCTCTAGTAATCCCAAAGACGTTGATTAGCTTGTTCAGGTGTGGAGCTAAACTCTGCAGGAAAATAGATCTCACAGACCAGAATTGAGATCCCTGGGATTACAGCATTCACACTTAGCACGCTTTGCAATTTCGCATCCCATTCACAGAAGTGACAACACTTTGCTCATGCATGTGTGAATCTCTTACAGAGCCTCACAAGAAGTAGTACAAAGTGTAGACAAGTGAGTGATTAGCTTCCTTTTCAGATCAAAACTTCACAAAATATGTAGCTACAGAACATGTTTATTGGAAACAAGACCACCCATTGTCCCTTCCAAAAAACAAGACATACTTGTTTACCTTTTTACCTTACTTTGAAGAGACTAAAGTATTTGAAAATTATTTAGTACATTAAATATGAGTGAATGAGCTGAAAACAAATAACTCAGAAAGGACTGTCTGCATGTTCTTTGTTGGCCACAGAGTCTGAAGTGGTAAATGGCTAGGGTTTTAAGAATGTTGATGACCAGTTTTCGCTGCAGTGCACTGCAATCAAAATCTAGAAGAAAAAAAAAGTACATAAACAGATTTTAGTGGGCAGTTTATCATGATTGGCTTGGATCTTGACATGTTCAGTTTGCAGTTGTGCAGATTTAGTTTTTATAATGATTAGCTATATTTTGTTCGAATTTTTATCTTGTTATTAAATTAAACAAATGCCTATTAAATTATATATTTATATAGCTATAACAGTTCACTGGTTCTTAAATTTATTATATTTAGCAGCTTACATGTTCAGATCTTAGAACAGTTATATAACAGTTGGCTCACAATTTATCAGAGTGCACTGTAAAAAGCTGCAACCTGATTTTTTAAGATTTTTTTTCCTACTTAATCTAACATTTAAAATGCTGATTTAACCTCATGCAAGTTACTTTAGTAATAGTATTTCATGTTTTTGAGTTTAGTAAAAAATAATTCATTTAATTTCCCTCTCTCTTTCTAGGACTGGGTGACAGCTACTGATATCCTCATCTCTCTGGACAGATTGAACACTTTTGGAGACGAGTTCTTCAAAGATCCCAAAGTGCTTCGTTCATATTTTTATGCCATTTCTGATTTCTCCGTGGGGGGCAGGTAAATAAAAACACGACTATGTAGATGTGCCTTTCAGCTGTCACCGATGTTTTGTTGGCAGATGTATACTGACGAAGAGAAAAGGGAAAGGGAGCACATGAAGGAAAACGGCAATAGAGGGGGTGATGAATAGAACAATTAGAAAGAGAAAGAGCTCTAAATATCAAGAGGAACTGGGCTTTAGTAAGAGAGAGAGAGAGAGTTTTGCCAGCCATGTGATCTGCATTCTACATCAGTGTATTTGTAATATAAACAGGATGTGGAAGAGACAGTGTTTGCGTATTTGTGTTTGTCACCATCTGTATATTGTTTGTGTCTGTGTACGTCTGATTTTTTTTTTGTCAACAGCTTACATATCAAAGCATCTTTTTAACATTTCTCTGATTATTTGGTCTTACAATAAACTGCACAAACTGCTACAGTATCAGGCCAAGTTGGTAAAAATACACATCGCTTGCTAATCTAATTTCCTGTCAAACTTACGGCAATAATAATAAATGCAGTATCTACACTGTGGTCAGAATGCATTTCTACTTAATATATCTGACAATATTGATCAGCTCTGCCAGTTCATATTTTCTTTTGAAGTCCCTGTAGCATATTGTAATTTGCTGTGTGTTTTGGCGTCATTTGGTTTTAAATTCAACCATCTGGCTCATTTGTTCCTCCCGTCCCAGTATGCCACATCCTGAGTTTTTTTTTTTTAGGAAAAGGGAATTTTTTATGTGTCCACAGAGACAATGAGCCTTAAAAGTATGCTAATGTTCTCTCAACTGTTTTGCAGGTGCAAGTGTAATGGCCATGCCAGTGACTGCTTCACCAATGAGGAGGGACGTTTGGTGTGTGCTTGTGAGCACAACACTGCAGGGGTCGACTGTCAGCACTGTGCCCCTTTCTACCAGGACCGGCCATGGGCACGGGCCACTGCTGATTCAGCCAACCAGTGTGTGAGTGAGTATGGCCTGATTCTTTATCTGTTTGACTAGATTGATTTACCCTCAACCTGGAAATCTCACACTCAGAATTTGATAGAGACAATTGGCGATAAATAAACAACAATTGGAGAATAAAAAATAAAAAAAATGCAAAGCAAAACATATAATATTGACCCCAAAGTCTTTATGAGGGTTAAATCTTTTTTCCTCATTAATTCTGTTAAAAGTTAAAAGTTTTATCATCTGGTTCATAAATGTATTGACACCTCAACCCATTGAGATTCTAATCAAGAAAAAGAGCTGAAAAAATGCATTAGGCCCCATATAAATTTTACATTACATGATTAATTTAACAATGTTTTTCATTTTACTTGTTAATAATACATGATTTTTAATCCATTTTCTGTGGTTTGAAGTAACACGTGTAAATTTAAATCAGTCAGAAGGAACTGAAGTTTTAACTGAGGGCTCATCTGCACATCTGTGCATTGTGTTTGGAGTATCTGAGAAATGGAAATGAACTAACAGTGAATTTCTATGAGTCTCCACATCTGTATTATATATTTAATGCTTTAAACTTCATTAAACATGAAATTCTGTTGGAGACTGCAGAGTTTTACTTTCTCAAATTAACTTTCAAATGAAGTTGTTTAAAAAGTTAATTTGTTGCCTCTTGCTCATTGGCTGTGATTTAATTTGCTTAGTGTAACTGAGCTGATTTAATGAAAACAAATAATTAGAATGTGGTAAGTTCTCTATCTAAAATGTACTGTAGATCAATTCCGTGCAACCATTTACCTTAAAAGAAGTTTGTAAAATCCAAAAAGTTAGCTTTGCATGTTGTACAGTACAATGTCACCTCCGTATGAAGTTACCGGTATCATCAGTATTATCATAGCAATATCTCACTTAGCTGCACTGTATTTACAGCACAATCTTACACAAAGATGCTCACAGCGGTCAGTAGTTCAATCAAACAACACATCATTAGCCTTTCAGCACAATAACTAAGTTTTGTTTGTGTGATGTGTTGTGTGCGTGTGTGCCGTCATGCGTCTCTGGTAAATACTTTAGGGGGATGCTGTAATTGGCTATTCTGACAAACCCATAAGGCGACAAAAGCCATGTTAATTATTTTCATTCTGTATTCCACTAAGCTCCACGTTCTTTTAATTAACTCTCTGTTTCAGTGGTCAACAGATGGGTTTCTGTTGGTAATTGTTGTTCCTTCTCATCAAAGTGGATTTAATGAATAAACAGGTTTCTGGTTGCAAAAGCAGCACTATCTGTTGGTGAGGAGGAGGAGTCAACCACCGATGCATGGTTGCTTCACAAAGTTTTTCGTCACATACTCTGCCAAGTTTATCATTTGCATGGCAGACTCTGAAAGCTTCCACCATATGCTTCTCTTGTAATGTTTCAAACAGATGGACAAAGGACGTCTTTTTTTACCCTCCAATCTGAAAGTGTGTGAGAAAAGACGAAAATCTAGCTTGCAAACAGCACAAAATCCTTGTTTTCCTTGTTCTCATACGGTTTGTTGCTGTTTGTTACCACGGTTTTCTTTATATATGCAATGGAAATTCTTTGTTAAATTGCAATGCTCTACTCTGCATGACTAAAAATTAGAAGAGTAATTAAGACTGCCTAGAAATGTTTATTTATTATGTCCACACCCATCTTAAATGTGCACATTTACTAAAACATGTTGCAACTATGTGAAACCAGCCATAATTAGAAAATACTACCAATTGCTCCTAAGTTTGTTTCCATTTCTTCAGTCTGTTTTGATGTCTTTGAACACAGTAGTTTCACAGTAATATGCATTTTTCTCTCTGTTTTTTTCACTAGTGGCACTGAACAGAATTGCAAAAATAATGATTTAAGAGGTATTCAAACAGGTGTCCTAAACTCTGCTTGTCAGTCATCGTACAACAAACATGTAGTCCTGCCCCATGTTCACACCACTGGTTGAATTAATAAATACTTTTACATGCATAGTTATAATGGAGTTCCAGCAGGTTTTTGTGTATAGTTGAGTTAGTCTTCGTCTGTCTGTCCATGTATGCATGACACATATATGGATAATCAAATAGTTTGTGCATGTCATTCATTGTGTTTTGAAGCATGTGCTCAACGCCAATGCCATTGTAGTCCGATTAACATGTATGCTAGATGAAGCAAAGCTTCAATCACATTATCTAGATTTGTTAATCCCAAAAAACTGACTTATTTCAGTCAGACTAAAGCATTCACATGACATTTATATAAATACAAATTACTGTTTGATTCCAGCTGAAATCAAGATGTTTAATGTGCATGTAGCCACATATTGTACACTACCATTCAAAAGTTTGTGTTTGGTGTAGTTTTTTTTTTAAGAGTTATAAAATAACTATTTTCTATTTCAGTTTGTTTCAAAATGTAATATATTCTTATGATGGCAAAGCTGAATTTTCAGAAGCCATTACTTAGTCTTCGGTGTCACATGATGATATTATGCTTATTTGCTCCTCAAGAAATACTTCTTATCACAGTTAAAAACAGTTGTGTTTTCTGCTTATTTAATATTTTTTTGGAAACCATGATACATTTTTTTCAGGATTATTTGAATAGAAACAACAGCATTACAATGTAACAGTCATTAAATCAATTTAATGCATCTTTGCTGATGTAAGGTATTAATTCCTTTACAAAACGCTTTTGGAATGCTAATTTATGTTTAAGAGTAATCTTTGAAAAATGTGTTTACTTATAGCTGTCTGTGCTCATTAAGAAAGTATTTTAATGTAAAAGAAATTGAGATTTAATTCATTTGAATAAGCATTTCTCCCTTTCCTTAGCACATTTCCTTTATTGTAATAGCATGCATTCCTTTTTTCAGTGGCAGCTCGAGAAACTGTGTCCCATTAGAAAGTGATAATGTGATGGTTATTGCAGAGTCAATAGACTGACGGAGCTGTAATAAAACGAGTAATGTCCCACAATGCCCCCCTAGGTAGCGGGGTGCATAAAAAGCTGACTTTGTGCGTTCTGGTTCGATGATATGTTGAGAAGAAGGGGCCTGTGGCAGGGGAGCTTATTATGAAGTGTGTGTGATCTAAAGCCTATTGAGACTGAACACGCTGGTGTGAATTTGACCGAAAGCTTTAGAAGAACATCAGCTGCTATTTTTAATCAGTTTTATTTGTTTTTCTTCTTGTTTTGCCTGTTTTTCCTCTGTTTCATCCTTAAATATTCCTCCACTTCTTTCTCTTGTTTCTCAGGGTGTAACTGCAGTGGTCTTGCTGATAAATGTGTGTTTGATGCAGAGCAGTACCGCAGCACAGGAAGTGGGGGGCGCTGTGTTGGCTGCAGGGAAAACACAGCTGGCCCTCACTGTGAGAGATGCAGAGAGAACTTCTTTAGATCCTTACTGCAGCGGACCTGCCAAAACTGTAACTGTAATGCAATGGGTGAGTTATACACACATACTCAACAAACCAATTGTGCATAAGTCACATTCATTCACACTTTCACTACTATCTTCTATCAGCCCATGTAGCCTAATCTTGAATCTCATACACTCATGCAAATATACAGCTCTGAAGTGACTACAGCTAAGAAAAGTCTCTCACACACAAATTCAAACATGGGTTTTCTTTTTATTATCGTTAATATTAACAAAGTGCAAGAGTGATTTAAAAAAAGCGTATTTAAAATATATCAAATATGCTGCCTATTGGTGTAATATTTAAATATTAATTTGCATTCGGATATTGCAATATTAATGGATTTAAATTCCCAGAATGCCAGGGAAAAAATCGTGCACTTTTAAAATGATTTGTTGCTGTTTAATACACACTAATTGTGTTCGTCTTGTATCTGAAATATCTGATTTTGCTTCAGGTGGCAAAATGTGTGTATAAGATATGTTAAAATTAGCATTTATTAACCTTTATTGGCTGAATTTTTAGATAAGGAAATGATTCTTTAATGCAACTGAAACTACTCCATGTACTCATTAAAAAACCCAAAGGCTATGAAAGTCTGTCAAAACCTGTCTTCTCGCTCTCTCTGTCTCTCTTCAGGGTCTGTGAGTTTGCAGTGTGATGCAGAGGGAGTGTGTATGTGCTGGCCAGGTGTGTCTGGTGTGAAGTGTGACATTTGCAAGTCCGGTTTCCATTCTCTCGGCCCTGGTGGATGCAGGTAATGAGAGTGAGAATATCCCTACCAAGAATTTGTCTTACGAGAAAAACATTTGATTCTTGAATGCAGAAATGTCTGACTAGTACATTTGAAAACTCATGCAGAGCAGAATTAGGCCAATGTACTTCACACTCACCTTTGGAACAGAACAATACTGAATCGAATTCAATTGAATTGAATTACACCACAAATAAAACAATTATATCATCTTTTTGGAGACCTTTTAAGGCATATCTAGCTCTAAAAAGACAGTACATCATTGCAGACTATCTGTAAATATTGAAAGATTTAAAAATGGAGAACAGCCTTAATGAGATATAGAACCAGCAGACACAGGAAAACATGTATTCTACAAGAGGGAAGATTCTGTCTAAATCTTGTACTATATCATATCAAAAGAAAAATATATAAAAACATTGTAATACTATAGTGCCTGTTTGTAAAAGTATGAGGAAACAGTTTCTTTTATAACATTATAAATATCTTTACTGACATTTTTGGTAAGTTTAATGCATCTGTGCTGAATACAAATATTAATTTATTTCAGGAAAAAAAATCTTACTGACCCCAAGCTTTTGAACGGTAGTCTGTTTTTTTTATTATTATTATTATTAGAAGATGATTTTGAGAAGATTGAGAAGATTTGGACTTTGCATGTGCTCATTCAGTGACGCAAATAATGGTGTAATGCAGAAGAAAACACAGGAGAAAGGCAAACAACAAACTAAAATTTTATACACCACTACACTTTCATGTGGCCCATGTGGATCACTGTTTTTGGGTGCAAATTATTTGGTTCACTGGAGCGAAGCGTGAAAGAAAAAAGGTGAAATGAGAGAGAAACGAGAGGAGGGAGGTTACTTGTCAGAGAGGAGAATTATGGGTAATGGCAAGCCAGGTAAAACCATGGTTTTAGGCCATGTAGCAGATCATAGTGAGATAAAAAAAATTAAAAAAAAATTACACCCAACAGAGCAGCTCTGACCTGAGGCCGTCAACCAACTGGCCCGCACACTACAGGCACATCAGTTGTGGCTCTCTCATCTGTATGTATGTGTGTGTGTGTGTGTGTGTGTGTGTGTGTGTGTGTGTGTGTGTGTGTGTGTGTGTGTGTTCAAACAGGTTGTGTGAGTGTGACAACAGGGGCAGTGTAGGAGTGTGTTCAGTCGAAGACGGACGCTGCCATTGCAAGACTAATGTGGAGGGTCAGTCCTGCAACAGGTGAACTACTGCTTCTCACCCTTGCATACCATCACTAATTACTTATATATTTACTGTAACTTAAAGAGATAGTTCATCCAAAAATGAAAATTCTGTCATCATTTACTCACCCTCAAGTTCGTCCAAACCTGTATGAATTTCTTTCTTCTGCTGAACACAGAAGATATTGTGAAGACACTGGGTAACTGAACAGTTTTTCAGTGTTTCAAACAGAATTATAATTTTTGTGTGAACTATTCCTTTAATAAGCTTCTTATTAGGTTACATCATACGCACATACACAAATAACTCCAGTTATAATAAATCCATGGAGAAATGCTCATTTGCACTCTTCTCTGCACACACTGCAAGCTCAAGAAATAAGCACCGCCTTTTTCAGATCTTTTCATAAATTGTTTTGATAAATGTGAGGAAACCTGAGCACTCTGCCAGTGTACTGTATGTCTGCTTTATGTGTCTTTATATGTGTTATAGGTGTAAACCAGGCTCTTTCAACCTCCAACTGGAAAATCCAGATGGCTGTAAAAAATGCTTTTGCTTTGGACACTCCCTCGCCTGTTCGTCCTCCAAACAGTACATGGCAATTAATATTACTTCAGACTTCCTAGAAGGTGATTTATCAAACATTTGTACTGTTTTGACATGATTTACATTCTGAATATCAACGTTCACAATTCCCGCCTTCCACAGCAATCACACACTTCTTTCCTCACTCACGTTATCAGCACTTTTTGTATTATTTTTCAGGTAATAGAGTGGGGGAACTATGACGTTACTTTGTAGGCGGATCGGCTGTTAGCATGAAACTGGTTCCCTCGACAAAAAGGGAACCAGCTTTTGGATTATCGCAAAAAATAAGCTCTGTGTTCAATCTTAGTTCATGAAACTTACACATTTTGTCCATCAAGATAATCTTCACAAAATAATATAACGTTGACGAATTTTGAAGCCTAAATAAAAGCGCCAGAACTAAAAAGCTAAACTTAGGCTATAAACGAACTACAGCACCACGATCGCTCGCCTTCAACGTCACCACCACCACCATACTGACAACTTTTTTAAACTTATTTTTAACATGTTCAGTGAAAAGGATTTACTCTGTATATGAATTTTAATCCACGCTACAATGAACCGTTTCATATAAACTGGAGTAAATACAAAACTAGAGCCAAACTAACACTGAAATGAGACAGTAGTAATAAATAGTATAGTGAATAAATGACAATCTTAACTAAAGAACATTTGAAAGCATGTATTTCTGTACATTTTGAAATAAGGTGCATTAAAAGTCAGTAAATCCTTGATTAATATGAATATTTTAATTAAAAACATATCCCCACGTACTATTCAATAAAATGCCAGTGCATTTAATCTATTATAACAGCAGAGTGAGCGGGTTTTTGGATATGTTAAGATTAAACTTATTTTAGTGAACAAACTACCACATTTCAGCTCTCATTTTGTTAGGATTGGTACACAAAATGTTATTTTATCCTTGCACCTAGGAAATCCTCAATCTATATGCTTTCTAACAGCTTCATGTGGCCGTAAACATTTAATTTTAACATGGCTTTAAGCACTATGCATCATTAAAGTTTCACTTTCCCCACGTAAAGCCGGTAAATGTGTTGTTTACATGTAATAATCGTAATATGAGTTTACCTTATGGTACGAACCCAGAGTCTCCGCATCAGTAGGAAGGCGATAAAACGAGCATCTTCCCACCGAAGACATGTGTCGCATTTCGGGGCAAAGCAAAAAAACATTGTCGAACAACAATATAAAATGCGGGAAACTATTCATTGGTTATTCTACAGTTAATTGAATTACAAATTATACTACAATTGGAAAATACTGTAAATTGATAAACTGTTCGACGTGATGGCGTTTAATGTCTCCGACAGCACCTGTAGTCCCATTTAGCAAATTGCTAGCAACCATCTTTTAAAAAAAAAAAAAATCACGAGTGGGGTGTAACTGGTGAGTTTTATGTCGTAGAATAAAACGTGAAAGTATCTTGAGCCTGTGTGAACCACAGACCTTATTTAAGCGATTTAACCAAAATCCCGTTCAAAAAAAACCATTGACTCTGGGACGATGAAACCGGAAGTGCTAAAATGCTAACTTGCTTCCTGGTTTTTGCCTACAAAGTGACATCATAGTTCTACCACTCTATAGTCAAAATATTGGGGTCCAAAAGAACTGAGAACACATTAAAAAAAAAAAACGTTTAAAATTGGATTTTAGATTTTGGGCTTTTTAACATTTTAAATGAGAGAAAAAATCTATGGTGCCAAATTAATTGATCATGTGACACTTTTTATAGAGCAGGGGTGGGGAACATTGCTCCTGGAGGGCCGGTGTCCCTGCAGAGTTTAGCTCCAACCCTAATTAAACACGCCTAAACAAGCTAATCAAGGTCTTCAGGATACAGGTAGGTTTTTTTTTTTTTTTTCAGGGTTGGAGCTAAACTCTGCAGGGACACCGGCCCTCCAGGATCAACGTTCCCCACACCTGGTATAGAGGGTCTAGATACTAGATACAAGATACTCTTTGGATCATCTAAAATTATTTTGGTGAACATGACCATCAGGCTTTGCACAAACATTTTGAGTTAAAAGCAAATGAGAGACAAACCAAATACTAACACATTTTGAGTTGAGATTCCGTTTAACATTTTGTTATGCTGATTCAATTTGTAAAGAACATTTCTGTATTAAACAATAAAAGCACAATGGAAGCACTTTTGCAAATGATCTCAGACTTTGTTGTGTGTACTCTGTGTTCAGATCCAGATGGCTGGAAGGGTGTGTTCACTAAAGGGCACGAACAGTCCCTCATCTGGAAGGAGGGAGAAGTCTATCTGTTGCCCTACAGAGAAGAGAATGGCTTCTACAAAGCACCTGGTAGGACAAGAAATATACACTTCTTCTTAGAACATGTAGGAATTGGCCGCCTTTGAAACTATTCTAGACTAGTTATGAGATTTACAGTCTCTGTCACGATTGTTGAGTTATATAGTTTGCTGCCAATTAGAATATTTTTTACGACAAGGAAAATATCTTCAAGCTAAACGTGTAAAATTGGTTTACGTGTTTTACATTTAAGTCTGTTCTTTTCAGAGGAACTCTACTAAGCTGAATCTACCATAGCTTATGGTTTGACTGTGTGTGTGTGGTAGTGTAATTTATTCAAAGCTTTCTTTTTTATGCAGACAAACAAACATATGATAAACAATGGGCCAGAATTAGCATGCTTGGCCATAAATAGTAATTTATAGAGCAGCCTTTGAAGATAAACCAGCTGTACAGGCCAGTCCAGAGGCTAGTTTTAGTCCAGGTCCCCTGAGTGTAGTGGACAGGCTGAGGGGATTTACTCATCTACACAGCAATTTACCACCACGGGGAGACACTTAGCCAGACTAACTTGGCTGCTCGCTCTGGGAGAAATCCTGTTAATAGCACGTCATCATGTCTCACGTAGTTTTTTGATGGATTACGAGTGGGACATAGACAAATACACCATTACCAACACAACATTATTGTACTGAATACTCTTAAAATACACAAATGTGGCTTTTTTTGCAACATAAATTGAATAGTAAGGTTTCATATGTATCCACAAGGTCCTAATGTGCGTGTTTAGTCTCATCCATCTTTGTTTTCCCACCATCGACTGGCCACAGAGATGCAGCGTTGCCCTTTTTGCAGCTCTTTGCAGCACTTGGTGCCGTTTCTCTTATCGCTGCGGCACAGAGCTTGTTTGTGCCGTTCTGGCCGCTCGGCTAAAATACGCCAAGATCTATTGCTCCCTCGACGCGTTTAACGATCTCATTTGCTCTCCTTCTCTCCCTCTGCTTTCCCGCCGTTTTCTCGTCATTCACATGCATTTGCTTTAGAGTACAGCTACCCTGACAACTGGAACAACATCCAAGGACTTTTTAGATTATTCTTTTCATGAACATCACTCTCTGATTTGCGGTGTGCTCTTTATTTGGATCTTTAATGCTTTTTACACAGCACCGGTCTCAGTGGAGAGGAAATTTCGATGTGAAGGATGAACGTTTTCCTGATTAAGTCTGTCTTGAGTATTGGAAGGATGAGTGTGTGTTTGTGTGTGAATGTTTCTTCACTTGAATAGCTCATCTAGCTGGGCACAGCTTTGGGCTTTTGACACCGCTGAGGCTGCCATGTCAACAGAGGGGTGAGACGAGATACCATAGCCAAGCAGCCAAGCCAAGAGTTTAGCTGGCTGACTGAGCCAGACTGTGTGTGTGTATGTGTGTGTGATCTCCCCAGAGGTACATCTGCTCCGTGGTGAGAGGACAGAGTGGAACATTTATCATAGCTTTGAGGAGAAAACAACATGTCACGCACACACACACGCTCACATAAACACACATACACACCTCCCAAAAGCTGGTCGCAAGCTGTCTCGGAGTCACAAACACAGATGGAGAGAAACGGAGGTCGCTGTGAGATTAGAGTTAGAGAGGGATGGGCGTTGGAGGGAGATCTAAGCGTCTCCCGTCCTCAGAGAGATGCGTCCAGGTACCACATTGTGTCCATGAACAACTTGGCCCGTGCACCCTGACAGCCAACCATATGTCTGGCATAAATCTCTCCGGCAATCAGAACTTGCTGGCGAAACGTATCAAATGTGATCAACTGAGACAAGTGGCACAAATTAGGCTCAATCCTTTAATCACTGAGATTGATGTTTAAAGCCAGGGTTTAAACGTGATATCCAACCCAACTTCTCCTCCCGTATATAAGATTGTACTGATTGTAAAATGCAGAAATATCAATAGAACTGCAGCAATAAGGCCAGACTCCTCTGTTAAAAGGTCTGATATATGCCGCATTGATGCTGCCGCTGGGTTTTTTAGTACAGTGGGTGGTGTGGGATGACACCGGGAAAAAGTGCAAGCACACCTCACTGTGGTTGCAATGAGGTAAATACTGAATAAATACCTGATTTATAAGCCTGTCCACCATCACTGACTGATCTGCCTCTCTTCTGTGTAACAGCTGGAGGATCTTCACTGTGTAACTTAAAGGGACAGTTCACCTGAAAATGACAATTCTGTCATCATTTATTCACCCTATGTTGTTCCAAACCTAACTTACTTTCTTCTGCAGAACATGAAGATATTTTGAAGAATGTTGGTAACTAAACAGTTTGGTGACCATTGATTTCCATTTTATGGACAAAAAACAACTTTTAGCAGTTTATTTTTCCTCTTAATCACAATCCCTTAATCAGTATAGACTTTATATGTTGTGATCCAAACAAAAATGAGGCTGTACAGTTGCATAATATTTTAATATATTTGTAATATTTTAATATATATTTAATGTTTTAATATATTTTCCATTTTTGTGTTGCATTTTTTGTGTAATTATGTACAGTATAAATAAATCATACATATTTAATTATAATTCAAATGATGCATTAAAAATAAAATGTTTATTTTGTAGCATAATTTTATTCATAAGAAATTATGAAGGTTGTGACAATTAGACATGAATTTAAATGGATAGTTCGCTCAAAAAATGAAAAGCATGCCATTTGAAAACTGTATGACTTTCTTCTTTGAAACATAAAAGAAGATATTTTGAAAAATGCTTCAGTGTTGTTGTTGCTGCTTTAACATGACAATGGAAGTCAAAACTGTTAGTGTTCCAAAGAAGAAAAAAGGCATACTGTACATTCATTTTGGAACCAAATGAGGGTGATTAAATGACAGAATTTAACTATCCATCTGCATAGTGTTGAATGGACTGAACTCACAGCTTTGCTTTCGTTCACATCACATTGACTATGTCGTCTACCCAGTCTGAGTTTTATTGCAGCTGTTTAAATATTGAATGTTAAAAATAAATTGTTTCATTTCCGTTCCTTTAGAGATTATTTCTTCACATTCTGCCCTTTAAAGTATAAACCAAAAACCCCAGAAAGATGTAGAAAATGCATTTCAGCAGGCCTCTCCCTATAAAAACGACCCAGATGCTCAATCCGTCCCCTCAGAGGGATTGTTTGTGTGAAGCTGAGGAAATTTAATTGAGGCTCAGTGGGTTTAATTGAGTCAGGGAAAAGTTAAAGCCTGGATTGATTGTTAAGTTTGATGGCGGCTCGCTAAATGTCACCAGGCTTTGTCGTCGTGGTGACGATTAATTTGTTTGTCTGAGAGAGGGTTAACACCTCCATTTAATCTAATCTGATTTTGAAGAGATGGGAGTTAAACAGGTAGCATGGAAAGCTATGAGGGATACTGTATTCTTTTGAACTGCTAACATTACTTTTATATTATATTTTCTCATTTCTAGCTTCAGTTGTTTCACCAGACTCAGATCGTCGAGTTTCTCCAGAGAATCTGTTTCGGGTGTTGGAAAAAAAAAACACCCACTGTAGATATTTTTTTTCCAAGTTAAAATTTGCCTCAGCATCTCTACAAGCTCTCATAGAGTTCTATCAGACCTGAAAACAACAGGAATCCAACAGGTACAGAACATTTTAGCCTCCTTTTGTTGAAGTTGACTCATACTTGTCCCTGCATGTGGATCGGCAGGGGGGCGGAGAAGAAAACACACTCCTGCTAAGTATCTAACAAGCTTTCAGGTTGTTGGGGCTTAGAATGTTGAACAGCTCTTTGTTTCAGGTGAAGCATGTGGCGCCGTGCATGTATTTCAGGGTTCAGTTCGAGGATGAAGAGATGATGGGAACAAGAAACTCCTAGGGGTGCCACATAATGGTCCAATGAGAGATTTGATCCCACAGAGCGGCTAATGCTTTAGATAACAGGAAGGACAATCATTTTGGTATGATTTGTGTGTTGACTTTTGACAGTATGCAAAGAATTATGAATCACCTCCACCTCGCCACGTATTCCATTACAGCATCACAATTAGACAAGTAAATATTTTGAATGTGTATTTTTTGAAACGTCGGAACTAATATTTTCTATTACTTCACACATTAAATTACAGATTCTAAATGGGTAACTAAAGTTTAAGGGGCCACAGAATGCAATTTATTGTTTTTTTTGCACTTCTTTTGCCTTGTAAAGGCGAGATGTATGAATGGCCCATAAGACAAAAGCATTGAGAGTAAAAGAAAAGGAAAGGTTGACATTACTGAACCTCTATCCCTAAGCAGAGCATCTAATCACCACCAGCAGGTGTAGGTGTTTGTCTCAAAGTCCCAGTACAATAAAACAATTTTACTGTAACCACTGGCTATTCTGTTGTCTTGGCAAAAATTTTACAGTCTGTCTTTCCTTTAACTCACCCTCTCCATCCTATTCTATCACATTTTTCACAGGTATTACTATTGCTTTATGTCCTGAGATGTGTAACTCATCTCTGGGAAATGTTCTTCGACTGAAGCAAGCATTAACTTCTGTGAGGAGTAAAGACTAACCGCCTACAGATACAGTGGCCCCAAGGAGGAATTATGGTCCTGTGAGACCCTTGGGCACCAGCTGCTTGGAGGTGCCCCATCAAAAACAAATAATTAAACTCTCACACAGACACAACCACCTTGGGATGGGTGTAAGCATTATTTAAAAGGGTGTGCTGTATGAGAACTTACAAAGAATTCAAGTAAGATGAAACAAGATTGTTATGGTATGTTTTAATTTTTGGGAATTTTGCCTCAATCATAATTTTGACTTTATATCTCAGAATTGCAGTTTTATAGTAGCTGACACTTTTAGTATATATTATTTAAAAATTCTATATTAATTATTATATATTGGAATCAATAACTTAGTTTTTCATTGCTGTGCACCTTTTTTTTTAAATTGATCATTTATTTTAACAGTTTTTTTAAGTGCTGGCTTGCTGTTTGCTATGTCACTTTTACATTTGCAGTACATTGTTGCACTGCAGGCATCTCAACTTGAAGCTCCTGGAGGCAATAATCTATACATGAGTAACATTAACAAAAACTTACATTTCAGTGCAGTTGTTTTTAAATATCATATTTCATGGCTACTTGTTCATAGGATGGCTTAACTTTTGCATTGCTCAAAAACAAATTTTTGCATCATGCAAATTAATTTGGAATGCATTAAAAAAGCATTTGCATTTTTCTGCATAAATCCACTATGTTTGCACAGTAACCTCAGAAAATGGATAAAGCCACTGCACAGTATCTATACATAAATATAGAACAAAAACACCAGCCCAGTGATATTGAATTTAGAAATGAGATTCAGTACTACATGCTTCTGCATTCTCTACTGGTATTTTAAATACTACTGCTACAAAAGGAATCTAATGGCAAGCTTGACTGCTGATGCTATTTAAAATGTGCCAGCTACTTAACATTCACTCTGGCCTTTTCTATATTACAGACTTATTTTATGGAGATAACTTTATGAGTTTCAAAATATATATATTATATGCACACGGTATATATGTATGAATGTGTGTCTGTCTGTGCATGTGAATTTTGGTGGAAGCTCAGCATGGGGTTCTTTGAAGTCTTGTTAAAGCTCTTTAATGAGGCTGGAAGATATGAGTGGCAATTATGTTCATCCTCTTACACTCTCTTGCATATAGAGATGTACAAACACAATAAGATCAGAGAGATACAACCATCTTTTTTCTCCAAAGCAGAAAAATCCACTTTCTTTCTGTGAACTGAACATTTTGGCCTCCTATTATATTTTTACAGTTGTTATCTTTCACAGTCACACACTCTTCATTGTGCCGGTGTTTATCTTTGGTAATCGGGTCGTTGCGGCTCAGTGGCTGGTGTAATGTGCTGGTAATCTGCAGGTTGTGAGTTTGTGTTCCAGAAAATTCTGCGCTGCCCTTGAGCAAACCACTTAACTCAATTCACAGCCCAGCTGTTGCTATCAGATAGACGTTACACTCATGTTTGCTTAATCACGCAATGGTCATACAAATTGGAAAATGCACGGTACATGTTAAATGTTTTATCTTTATATTGCAGATAAATATCTGGGGAACAGGTTGCTAAGTTACGGACGCACCCTTAGCGTGTCATTTACGGCTGAGCTAGAGGAACTCTTGCCCAGAAGTGTGACCGTGATGCTGGAGGGCTCCGGAATATCAGCTACTGCTGATTTGTACTCTCAACAGGAGATTTATTCCTCATTGGAGAAGACGCCCATCAACACTTTCACTCTCAGGTGTGTGTGTGTGAGTGAGTGAGTGTGTTATTCCCTACTATTTGCTAACATGTGGGCAGATAGTGAATACATTGCTGAAATATGGCACATGGGTTAAAAGGCATTCAAAGATCAGATTTGGCTTGAACATTTCAAACTTAAACTACTTGGAGGTCTGGCAGGAATATTTCTAATATGTATTCATCTTAAATTTCACGGTGCTTATGTAAATGGACAGCCTCATTTTGGCCTCATCTGTACTCTGTATAAAGACACTGCAGATAGTAAGAGTAGCATACTATACCAAATTTAGCCAAGACTTTAAGTAGGTGTTTAAAGCAACATAATTGAAAGGGTAATTCAATTATGCCTCATTGTGTGCTGTTAACAATGATCTGATCACTTTGTGTGTGAATAACTAAGCCAAACAATCTTCCCACACAAGTATGTGTTGTGATTTTATATTTTCAAGGAATCCTTTATCCTAGTTTTTATAGAGTGGATGCAGGTACTTTCTTTCACTAATTTTGTCATAAAAAACATATATCTTAATCCTTTTGTAAATATTTTTGTGTAAAAACAAAACAGTATAAAAAGAAATTATACTTTTCTAATGCAATTCTTCTCTATACTCGTCCTCTTTAGGTTGAATCACTTTGTTGTATTACTTATTTGTAATAAAAGAAATACATGTAAATGTAATTGTATGAATCAAAAGGGATGTAGCATTTCACACAAATCAGAGAAGAGGACAACTTGCCAAAAAAACTCTTAAGATCAGGTGAACCACAAAATAAAATATAAAACAAACATAATGCTCTTTAAGGACATTTGCAGGCTGGTAGGTTCACATTATGTTGAAATTCAATAAGAATACTGTTGTTCATGTTGCTAATGAGGATGTTCATTGCATTTTAGCTTAAATGTATAACCTTGCGATGGGTGACAAGATGCCAGATTTATCACAGCGTTTGGCATTCTGTTTAAAAATATATTGTAGTTGTTCTCATGTTATAATTTATTATAATTAAGTTATAATTTATTCTTGCAGTGCTGCTAAAAGCTGTTTATTACACCAATTATTACACTATTTTCACCTGTATTTAGCACTCACAACTTACAAAAAAACATCTTAGTCCCAGGTAGGGTTGGGAATCGAAAATCGATTCCGATTCCAGAATCGGATACTTAAGGTCAGGAATCGGATACTTGTTGTCAAATTAAAATTTCGATTCCGCCTATCGATTCCTATGCGCTTTTTTTTCTTCTTCTTCATCTGTGAGGACCGGTGTGACCTAGCGATCTGCCAGGACCTTGCTCGCTAATCTAAACTCTCCAAAGTTTGGCTACATTTGCAATCAGAAGCCAAAAAAGCTAAGTATAATATCTGTGATAGCTAAACATGTTGCATGAGAGGTGTCACCACCAACATGACATTAATTTAATAGATCGTTAAAGATCGCGAACACGATTCAAACACCAACGTGATTCTATTCCTAAATTACAATGATTCATCTGTTTCATTCCTCAACCTTTTACCTGTGCGATCAATGTTGTGATCACTTGGTTCGTCCGTGCAGCGTATGATCACACCAGAGCCGTTGAGAATCTCTCTCTATGGCTCTGGATCACACCAGTGTGATTTGAACATTTAAATCTGCGTTCGCGCTGCCGCTGAACTGAAGAGAGCAGCTGTCATCTGTCATGAATGAAACAGCTTCACAGTCTTTTCAACCACACAGTATCATTATTTCTGTGTTACAAACATTCAAATCACAGAAGTACTGGGATAAAAGTTTATAGTTCAGATATAAACTCTGATGTGTACGGTAGCGATTAAAATAGAGTAAATCATCTTTTGAAAGTAATTTGACACTTCAAATGAAGATTTATGGATTACATTGTTACGCCACTAGGTGGCGAAAAGGGGCTGTTAAAATGTATTTGTCTTTGAATCATACAAGAGATTCGTTCAAGAACACTGATTCATCCAGTAATGAAACAAGTACATCTTGAGTGAGTCATTGAATCATTCATAAATTACATGTGATTTTGTTTAGTTGTCTAATATTTTTTTCTTCAGAATCATGAGAGAACCACAACTTCCATTAGGAAAAAAAAAAAAAACTCTTTTCATATCCAGAATCATGCAGTTCTATTTTGCACACAAACAGCTCTTAAAGAGTCCAGTTTTTATGTAGCCTGTTGATTTTTTGTTCATAGCATTCAGCTCCAATAAATGGTTTGCAAAAACGAGACTTTTAAACAGGATTAAATGGTTGATATCATTATTTAATCACATTGGAATCGAAACTGGGAATCGAAAAGAATCGGAATTGATAAGCAGAATCAGAAACGGAATCGGAATCGATAAAATGCAAACGATACCCAACCCTAGTCCCAGGTGGAAGCACATCTATGTTATAGAAAGAAAAAATTGTGTGAATTGTTTTTTTGTGTTTTCTAAAGAAGGTATTTCAGTTTCCATGGCAGACTGAAACATTTGCCCACTGAGACCACATGGCTTATCAAGTATTTTTTATTATATAATTATAAATGTGTGAACAGCAATAATAAACATCAGAAAACAATTGTGATTTCAGTCATGACATCTGTGTGTGTGCGCCATGTACGTCTGTCATTTTACTTGGCAGTGTTTTCTACTAACCTCAAGCTTTTCTGTTCATACAAGCATGTAAATTTGCATTTGTTGTTTTGACAGGCACTTTCCTACCAGAGTGAGAAGAAAATTCATATATTTTGTGACTCACTCATACCGAGAGACTTTCCTTATTCCGTTGGCTTAAATTGACTAGACCTAGTGTGCCTTAATGAAGAGCCTCAGTTTTACATAAATAAAGTCTGAGGAGCGCTGTTTTCTCTTGAAAAACTCTGCCGTGGTCATTTTAGCAGACACAGTCACATGTTTCTAACTATTATCTCTCTGCTTTCTGGTCTCCAGGTTAACAGAGAAGAGTGTAAATCCATCTATTGCCCCATTTGATTTTCTCCGAATGCTGTACAATCTAACCGCACTACATATCAGCAATGCAGGAGGCCAGAACTGTAAGTCATATGTTGTTTATATGTTTGTATATGTGTGTGTTGTGCAATTGTGTAAGGAAAAGACATGCACTGAAATGAGACAGAAATGCAGTCATTAAAGACTAAAAGAAATTGATTTAAAATGGCAAGGGAACATGCATTTCTAACTTGGCAGTATGACTGTAATCAGCCATCGATTAGTAGTCTAGTGGAGCCTGGAACTTTGTTCATGGCCCCCAGTACGTTCCTGGCCTGTGATTGTGTTTGGTGATTGCCTTTCATTGTGGGATGATTTCTGTGCTCATTGAGATGATTTACATTATATGCAGTGATGTACCACTGAACTTGCCAGTTGGAAAATGTCACACACTGGAATTCAATACAGTTTAGTGGGTTATAGGTATGAATGTTTCCATTCTAGCATGAATTCAATGTTTTATTTCTTTAAACGTAAATCACCATGCTGTATTTCCTTTAAGAGATTCTTTTTTGACTTCCAAAAAAAAAAAAATTATGTAATGATGATTTTGCATTTAATTCTGGAAAATGAATGACAGTTAGGTTTATTGAACATTACTCCTGTGCAATGACTGTGTTTCAGTGTAGCATAAGTTGAGTTTGCTTGTGTTATATTCATTCCTGTTTTTATTTAGTTTTAGAGGGTTAAGAGATGTGCCAAAAGGGTACTTGTGATCATACAAGGGTACATACAGAACTGGGGCCGGTTGCAGACTGGTCATAACTTTTTATATTCAGTTATGAAAAGGTAGACTGTAGGGATGCACCGAAATGAAAATTCTTGGCCGAAGCCGAACAAAAAGAAACACTGGGGCAAAGGCCGAATGCCAAACACGGTTTTTCGCATTTCTTTCCCCCCCATCTATTTTGCCATTTTTTACAATTGCATAAATTAAATAGTCAAAATGTGCCTTTTACTGTTTTTTCCTGCTTTTCAAATAAAAACTACAAAACAACAATTATATTTACTTAACACTTAAAGCTGCAGTCCGTAACTTTTTTTGGTTAAAAATAATCCGAAATCAATATTTGAGAAAGTACATAACCAGCCAGTGTTCAAAACTATCGCCTTACTTTAGCCCGATTCACAAATATTGCAACAAGATGTTAATTTTTTTTTTGTGAACAGTAACAGTTCTGGGCATATAAGGTAATAAAAATAAACTTTTAAAAAAATACCTTAAAGTAACTACAAATGAACATGTAAAACAAATATCTTTAAAAAAAAATTCAATGTGGAGCATGCTCCCAGTTCTCACCTTTTTCCCCGCTTACCTGTTTGCATCTTTAAAAAAAGTAAAACAGATATAATAAAACCCTTCCAATTTAAATAAATGAGTTCAATATTTGGAAGTTTAATTTCAGGCCAGAGCAGAACAGAGTGGCATACATACATACAGCAATTAATACACTATTTTACCCTGTATTTAGCACTGACAAAAAAAAACAACAAAAAAAAACATCTTAACACCAGGTGGAAACAGGGCTATGTTATAGGGAATAGTTTGTGTGAATTGCTTAAAATAGGTTTTCCTTTGTGTTTTCTGAGGAAGGTATTTCAGTTTCCATGGCAGACTGAAACATTGTCCACTGAGACCACATGGCTTATTATCAAGTATATTTTTTTTATAATTATAAATGTGTGAACAACATGGATAAACATCAGAAAACAATTGTGGTTTCAGTCATGACATTGTATTCGACTTTATGTACTTCGGTCAGCATATGGCAGTTTTACTTAGAAGTGTTTTCTGCTAACCTGAAGCTTTTCTGTTCATAGAAGCTTTTTAAATTTGCATTTGTGTACATCTTACATCTCTAAACTCTGTACATCCCTGCCAAGCTGCACTTACACATGCGGCATAGAGTTTGAGACAAACCGTGTGATTCTGCGGTGGAGCATTACTGAATATGTCTTCTCTCACACACACACGTTGTCTCTCTCTCATCTGTTTTCTTCATCAAAGGAAGTAAATTACATCTTACCAAAGAGCATAATTATTTTTCTACTGCGTCCTGCACTGACAGGTCCTCTCATTGATTCTTGGAAACCGCTGCGCTGAAATCTGTGCATGTGTTTGAACCGCTCTCCCCTTCTGCTACAGTGTGCACATGATAATCAGTTTGTCTGTATACAGCCACGCACACGCAAATGCCGGTATCTCTCAAAAGCACACGCAAACATTAGTTTTCCTGGCCATGTCCTGATATGAAAGTTGAGAAGTTGAGACGACAGGACACAGAGACCCTGGAGGAAGAGAGAGAGTTGAGGCGAGAGAGAAATTCACTATCTATCACTATTTATGAGGCAGTATGGATCCCTGAGAGAAACAAAGACCCACTCACCTTCACCATGTTCCACCTCTCCCCACTCAGCCCTTATTGATTAATTCATTCCTTGTTCATTTATTCATATGGTGATCAAAGATTCTATCTGCTTGCACCCAGTGGTCCTGATGTCTGTCTGTGTGTAAGCAAAGGTGAGAGAGAGGCAGAGGGGAGCTTTAGCAGGCAGGCTAGCTAAGCTACATCGTGAGGGCAATTACAAGTGGACGGGACACAGTGATTTCACATTCAGTATAGATTCATGGTGGAATGCTCTTTCCAAATCCATCAGAACTGCTGAATCCTTTTTTCCCTTAAAAAAAAAAAAAAAAAAAAAAAACCTTTGAATGGGCACTTGACTTTTCTTAGTCAGCACATGATGTTTCTAACTCTTGAAAAAAACCTTGTTTTCAGTGTCTTACGTATATTTACTGTTATGCAATTTCTTTGCACCCCAAGGAATGATTATTTATTTATTTGTTGGTTGGTTTGTCTGCACTACTGTTCAACAGCTTTTTCAACATTTAAAAAAAAAAAAACTCAACAATATCACAAAACACTAATATTGTGAAATATTAGTTTAAAATAACCATTTTCTATTGTAATATATGTTAAAATATAATTTTTTCCTGTAATCATTACCTAGTCTTCGGTGTCACATGATCCTTCAGAGATAAAGATTCTAATTCAAATTGTTCTAATATCTAATGTGCTCAAGAAACATTTTTTTAAATGATAAATATTATTATTATCAATGTTGAAAACAGTTGTGCTGCTTAATATTTCTGTGGAAATCATGATACATTTTTAAGGATCCTTTAATGAATAGATAGTTCAAAAGAAAACCTTTTATTTTAATTTTTGTAACATTATATATATCTTTGCTGTCACTTTTATCGATTTCATGTGTTTTTGCCAAATAAATGACTTAATTTATTTTTTAAAAAATGATACTGGTCTCAAATTTTTAAACTGTAGTGTATTTACACTGAACAAAAATATAAACGCAACACTTTTGTTTTTGCCCCCATTTTTCATGAGCTGAACTCAAAGATCTAAGACTTTTTCTATGTACACAAAAGGCCTGTTTCTCTCAAATATTGTTAACAAATCTGTCTAAATCTGTGTTAGTGAGCACTTCTCCTTTGCCGAGATAATCCATCCACCTCACAGGTGTGGCATATGAAGATGCTGATTAGACAGCATGATTATTGCACAGGTGTGCCTTAGGCTGGTCACAATAAAAGGCCACTCTAAAATGTGCAGTTTTACTATATTGGGGGGGTCCGAAAACCAGTCAGTATCTGGTGTGACCACCATTTGCCTCATGCAGTGCAACACATCTCCTTCGCATAGAGTTGATCAGGTTGTTGATTGTGGCCTGTGGAATGTTGGTCCACTCCTCTTCAATGGCTGTGCGAAGTTGCTGGATATTGGCAGGAACTGGAACACGCTGTCGTAAACATGCTCAATGGGTGACATGTCCGACGACGAGCATGCAGATGAGCTTCCCTGAGACTGTTTCTGACAGTTTGTGCAGAAATTCTTTGGTTATGCAAACCGATTGTTGCAGCAGCTGTCCGGGTGGCTGGTCTCAGACGATCTTGGAGGTGAAGATGCTGGATGTGGAGGTCCTGGGCTGGTGTGGTCTGCGGTTGTGAGGCCGGTTGGATGTACTGCCAAATTCTCTGAAACGCCTTTGGAGACGGCTTATGGTAGAGAAATGAACATTCAATTCACGGGCAACAGCTCTGGTGAACATTTCTGCAGTCAGCATTGTGCTGTGTGATAAAACTGCACATTTTAGAGTGGCCTTTTATTGTGGCCAGCCTAAGGCACACCTGTGTAATAATCATGCTGTCTAATCAGCATCTTGATATGCCACACCTGTGAGGTGGATGGATTATCTCGGCAAAGGAGAAGTGCTCACTAACACAGATTTAGACAGATTTGTGAGCAATATTTGAGAGAAATAGGCCTTTTGTGTACATAGAAAAAGTCTTAGATCTTTGAGTTCAGCTCATGAAAAATGGGGGCAAAAACAAAAGTGTTGCATTTATATTTTTGTTCAGTGTATTTTTATATTGTATAATTTATAAGTAGGTTGTACAATTATTATAAGTGATATATCTTTTTTCTTGTTTACAGACACCTCCCAGCTCTCCAGGGTAAGCCTTGAATCTGCAGTCCGGACAAACTACAATAGGGTTCCACATGCTTCATGGGTGGAGGAGTGTACTTGTCCCACAGGATTCACTGGGCAGTTCTGTGAACACTGTGCTCCTGGATTCACCAGGGAAACCCCTAATGGTGGACCCTTCTCCCCTTGTGTACCTTGCATCTGCAATCAACATGGGACCTGCCATCCTGAGACAGGTAGGGAGTGTGTTTGTTTGTTTGCATGCAGTCTCAACTTTTTAATGCAGGGTGTCATCCGTTGATACAACATATACTGTTTCCTCACCATAGTAATGTTTATTTTTCCATATAGATACACTAATTTTCAAAATTTGGGAAACACTAATACATTGTTGTTGTTTGAGAGAAAATGACACTTATTCACTAAGGATTCGATACATTCATGCATTTTTAATCATTAATCATGCAAGTGTCAGATGTGGCTTTTTCTTTGGGCTCTTTCGAAAGGCCAGCAGCATCTCAGCATCTTCTCTTGACTACTGCAAATGAAGCTGGTGTTTAGCGTGTGCTGTTCAATGAAGCTTCCAGCTAAGCATGATTGAGGGGTCTCTTTCTCAAACTGCAGACTCGTATTTTCTCCTCATTTTGTTGTGAATCTGGGCTGTCCACTTCTCTCTCCTGTGCTGGTTAGATCCTGTTTGCTTTGTTCTTTTGTTCTTATGTACAGATAAGCCTTCATCTCAGTAGAATTACTAGAAAAAATGTGTTTGTGTTGGACCATTTATAAAGCCAAAATTTCAAAAGTGACATTGTACAGTGACTTGCAAGAAATGCAAGTATATTCACTACCTTAACAACTGAAAGAAGATTTGGTACTGCCATTTCCACAGTTCATTAAGCAGCACAACCATTTTCAGCTGTGCTAATAATAAGAAAAGTCTCTTGAATACCAAATCAGCACATTAGAAGGATTTCTTAAGGATTATATAGCACATGGTTTTCTTAGTAGAATGGAGTAATGGCTGCTGAAAATGTGGCTTTGCAGTCATAGCATATTTTAATATATTTTTAAATGCAATTCTTTCCTGGGATGGCCAAGCTGAATTTTCAGCAGTCGTTACTCCAGTTTTCAGTCTGTGTGTGTGTGTGTGCATTTATTTGAAATATAAATCTTTTGTTTATAATTATATTGTAAATGTCTTTCCTGTCACTTTTTTATTATATTTTTTGTCAGAACAAGGTACATTGAAAGTATTCAGTGACAGAGGCACTTTCAAATGCATACATTTTTATGTTTTTCTACCCACAACAACAAAACAAAACAAAACAAAAACAAAAAAAAAACATGGGGGCAGGGGTAGGGGGAGAAGATGGTGGGGGCTCAAAGTTGGAGGAGTACATTCTTCTCGATATAGATTATTAAAGGATCCCATGTTTTGTAAAATGTTTTGGTTGATCCTCTGAGAAAATATTAGATTTTTTTTTTTAGTTTTTAGAAAGAACATTACATCACTAAGCCATAGTGACAGTTTAGGTGGCATTGGTGATTTCCACTCTAAAATAATTCTTCTTCTAGCTATTAATGTTGCAAATGCCAAGGCATTTTCTTTATCTTTAGTTATGTGAATGTCATCACATGTGACTCCAGACGAAGCCATTATTGGGTCTTTCCTGTGACTTTTGATAAATTTAATGCATCCTTGGTAAATAAAAGTATTAATTTCTTTCAAACAATCAAAAAAAAAAAAAAAACTGATCCCAAACCTTTGAGTGGTAGATATAATTTTAGAATTATAATGATAAAAAACTTAAAATTATTATGAAATTGTAAAAAACTTATTTTAAATGGTAAATATTTTAAACTGTATACAAGTTTTTAAATGTATTTTTACTATTAAGAGCTACATTGGTGAACAGAAGGATGAATATCTTTCAAACAATGTCTTTAGTGTTTCCAAACATTTAAATAGCGGTGTACTAAACCTACAAGTACAGTTCCTATTTCTTCTAGATTAAAAGAAGCCTCTATCAAAAAATCCATTTGCTCTTTTATCTAAAAGATGGAAGTTCTATTCCTACAGCTGCCATATTGACTGCTGCAATTTCTCCATTTATCTACAAGTGGTCTGCTTGTACTGTCTCTGACTGTAGGCTTCCAAATACATTTTTATACCTCCAGCAAATCACTCAAATGTTCCTCTCGCAATCCTCTTCTTGTTCCTGTCATTTTCTGTACTGCTTCCCCTTGTTCCTCTCTCACTTTTTCATTCCTCCTCTTGTTCTTTCCGTGACCCCATTAGCAGCTAGAATGGCGGGCTGTCTTTCTGTACAGGGTAGATAGAGTTCACACTCGTTCCTCTCTCCTCTATTAGACCTGCGAGCCAGCCAGGGGCTAATTAATTGTAATGTCGATTGCACAACAAAGAGTGTTTGTTTGTGTTCGTCTACTTTCAGCGACGACTCCTGGCGTGGATTTGAGCGCTCGTCCTC
>JAFVLL020020161.1:0-20324 GCA_021397915.2 Tor tambroides | reverse complement strand
GTTTATTGAAGATGCAGGACAACCAGCTAGCAGTGCATTACAATAGTCCAGTCTAGAGGTCATGAATGCATGAACTAGCTTTTCTGCATCAGAAAAAGGAGCATATTTCGAAGCTTGGCAATGTTTCTAAGATGGAAGAATGCTGTTTTTGTAACATGAGAAATATTAAAAATATAAAATATAAAAATTATTAGTGCCAGAATGAATGAAGTTTATTGACCAAACTCCAGTAATGCTTCTCTGCTTGTGTCTGCTGTCTCTGAGCTTTATATGGTGTTTCTCGTGTTCAGTGAGCTGTGCTGTAAACTCTGAACTGGTCTTTCAGATCAATTCCGATGAATGTTTCATGTCGTTAGTTTCAGAGAATTTAGCTCATTCTTGCTCAAAGCTAAAAAAACAATTATTATTTTTTTATGTTTTATTTAATTTTAATTTTTTTTTACAGTTATTATCAATAACGTTTGCCAGAATAGCTTCTACAGGTCACGTGATGATGAGGATTGATCGCGCGGAACCGAAAGTGAAAGTAAAGCTGAGCGACGCTGAACAGCAGCTCGACTCCTTCCTGCACTTCTGTGCTTTATGCACAATTGTTGCTTTTTAGATATGACATAGGCTGTGTTGAGTTTTTTATGTTTTGAGTATATTTGCTTTCTTCTTCATGGGATCTTGTGATCAGATTCAGTGAAAATGGCGACGGGAACAAAAGCACTTCCTGGTAAGAAACTGTCTGATTCACTGTTTAAGCAATAAGAAACAATTAGTTTGGATTGTCCTGTAGTGTGAAGAGTTAAATTGACTTGTAATTTTTTTTCATTACAGTCAGTTGATTCCTCTGAATATCTTTATCTTTGCCTTATTTTTAAAAACGTATTTAACCTTATTTTCTGTCTCTTAATTTCAGAGATGTCAGCGATCAGCTCCAGTCCAGATGATCCAGTAATCTGGGGAGAAACGCTTCTGGGAAAAGCTAATCTGGAAACACTAAACTAGAAGAGAATGGATTTGATTGGAAATGGACATAATTAAAAAGCGTGAAGCTGAAGTTTGTGAGGAAACTCAGAAAAGAGGAGACTGAAATACCAAAGTGAGCAACACTCTCGTCTCCTGAGCGATTCACTTGGGAAAATAAAACCATGAAGAAACTCAAAAGAAGTGTTTGGAGAACAAAGGATTTGGTTTACAGTCTGAATGTACCCTGCTTGGGTGCTGTTATCTTGATCAAGCCGCACAGATTACAGCGGCGCCCTCTACAGTCACGCATGCGCACTGAACTACTGCAGGAGAGTAAAACACCGCCGGGGTCGCCTGGGAATCTCCCTCAGTGCGCGATACGCGTAAAGCCTGAGCTCCCTCTGTGCAGATGAGCATGAGCTGTGTATGCGTGCTTGCTCTACATGTACAACAAACAAGAGGAGCTTCTGTCTGTCATCAAGCTCCCTCACTTATTCCGACCGAGGATTAATGCGCTGTAAGTACGCTTTGACATATCTTTTATACGCTTAATTATGTGTTACCGGTTGTCTATTGATTGTGAAATAATTGTTGTTGTTGTTGTTTGTTTGTTTGTTTGTTTGTTTTAATTAGCATGGTTTATAAAGCATACATAGCCTATTGTCACAGGCACACAATACTTGGAAAAGGTGTCAGCGCCGGGATGAATGACATCTTTGCATATTAGCAACTTAAGAGAGGAAGAAAGATCATTGTAATAAACGTATAACTGCTAAAAATGAGCGTGTGTTTGATCGCAGCTTTCTAAAGAACGATTCATAACCTTCACACACGCACATATATAACTGTAAAAACGTACTAACGTTCAAATGCTATTGAAAATATTATAGCGTGAGGATGAGCTGGCCGCCCGGTCTGGGCTGGTGGTCTTCTCTGCTGCTGCGGGGACCGGGGTAGTCTTCCTGTCCCCACGCCGGAGCGAAGGGGGTTCAGCTCCGGGATCGGGCGCTGATTACCCCTCTGGGGGTGGTGGTGCCTGGATCCAGGAGTATAGTGTGCGTATGGGGAGTGTGAGTGTGGGTACCGTGTCCATTTTTGTGTGTCTACATGTGGGGCGAGGGTGTGAATATTCGTTTGCGTGCATGAGGGTGGGGAACGTATGCTTGTGTATATGTGCTTGTTCATCTACGTTCATGTGTCACGGGCCTTAGACCTCCACCTCACTCATCATCTTCAGTCGACCCTCACCCCATTACCATGCCCTGCCGTGGAGTGATGCCGCTGTGCGTTGGTGGTTTCTCGCGTCGGGGGCAGGATGCCTTGGTGCGCTGGCCCACTCGGTGCCGCTTGTCGGGCCTGGCCCTGCTGGCTTTGCTGGGCCCCGGTTAAAAGTGGGGGCCCTTGATCTTCCGGGCCCAGGGCCGGTCTGCCCTGGTGTGGTCGGCTGCCGGCGGGAGCCTGCGGGCTTGCCGCCACGGCACCCTGGGCGTCCACACTGTGGCTGCCGGAGGGACCCACCGGCTCTCCTCTGCCCTTTCTGGGTGGGGGCCACGGTTGTCCCTGCGGTGGTTCTCCTGGGGTCCCCGTGCCCTGGGGGCCTCTGGATGTTTGGGGCCCGGGTCTTTTCCGCCTGTTTCATGCCTGGCGTGATGGGGCTGTTGTTCCTCACACACACTATTATACATTTACATGTGGAGGAACCTTTATGAACACAACCGCTACCACACACACAGGTGTACACTAAGCATTCACATTGGTGTAAAAACATATGCTCATAGACACATTGTCTTGATCTGGTTGCTGCTTCAAACTTACTGTAATATTAGCAGGCAAGGCTGCTCAATAACATTTAACATTTAGAATTTATTGTGATTCATACAGATGTTGGTTGTTGCTGCAGTTTCTCTGATGTTGTGTTCTATTGTTTTCTTCTTTTTGTCAGCAGGTATCACAAATTGTCTTGTTTTTTTTTGTTTTTTTTTTATTTTTTTTTTGTTTGTTTTTTTTTTATTTTATTTTATTTTTCTTTTTCCTCTCTCTCTCTCCCCCCTTCTCTGTTGATCTCTTTCTCCACAATCTTTTTGTTTTGTTTTTCTAATTCCTTTTTTTAATTTTTTTTATTTATTTATTATTTATTTTTATTATTTAATATTATTATTATTTATGTTATTATAATTTTAGTATTTTTTTGTTTGTTTGTTTGTTTTTTTTTGTTTTTCTTTCTTCTTTTCTCTCCTCCTTGTTTTCTCTGTCCCCTGGTCTTGTCTGTCATAGTGTTTGCTAAATAAAAGGGTATATAAAAATTACATTAATTAATGAATTAATGTAAAAAATAAAATAAAATATCTAAAAAAAAAAAAAAAAGACAGGCTTGAATGATGATAGTATAGCTACACATATACGTACTGTCATATGTTATCTGTGTTAATATTATATTGGAAAAAAAAAAAAAAAAAAAAAAAAAACATATAGCACTTATAATAAATACTATATGTTTCACACATGCAGTAAAGTGTATCATATATTATAGTGTTTACTACACTTTGTTAATGCATGCTACAGCATACTCTAGTATTAACTATAGTGAACTGTAATAAATACTGTAGTATACTTTAGTATTTACTACAGTGGTGTATTGTAGTATAATATACCCTATAGAAGAAACCTTAGTATAGTATTGGGAAAAGTAATTTGTTTATATTACTATAGTTGTTATATTACCACAGCAACTATAGAATTACCACAACAAATTAATTTGAGTACTTTACTACAGTATGGTTCAAAAACACTGCCTATTTACTAAATTACTGTAGTATTTTTTCATGTGCGAGATGAAAGAAAGTAAGATAGGCCTATATCTGAGCGAGAGCAGAGCCAATTTATAAGAGAACACTGTATATATATACAGTGGCGTGCACAGGCCTCCGGAGGGGCGGGGGCGAAATGGCGTAACAAGGGCACAATCGTGGACCCGGGATTGGGGGGCGGAGTTTGGCTGTGGATGGATTGGGCTGGGTGATGGGTTTGGTCCCCCTTGGCTATAGGGGTGGGCGATATGGCAAAAATATCATATCACAATTTTTTTTTTTCTAGAAATATCACTATTCACGATTTTATCACGATTCTTTATCATGTTGGTTTTTCTATTTTGCAAGTTGTTTGAGCATTACAGCCAAACTAATTTCCTTATTATAAGGACAGCCTTTTAAGGAAACAAAATATAAAAAGGATGGTCGATATTTAGGCAAAAGTGGGTGAAGATAAAAATCTTTGTCATTATTTTATCTTTGTTATTAAAAAATAAGAACAAAAATACACATTACAAATACACACAATATACAAATAAAATAAACAGTGTTTTATTTTCGGGTAGGCTACAATAGGTGTATTTAGCAGGTGCATTCAAGAAACTGAATGAACAAATATAAAAATAAAACATTATGGACTGATTCCTATTAAAGCAACTGTATTAAAGTTTTTCAGTCAAGAGTAGTGAGTGATTTTTCTCTTTGTGTTTTATTAACATTAAAGGAATAATTCACCCAAAAATAAAAATAGTGTTATTTTTATACCATCATTTACTCACTCAAAAGTTGTTTTAAACCTCAATGAGTTTCATTCTTCTGCTAAACATAAATGCTCTTTTGAAGAATGTGGAAAACCAAACAGTTGCTGGTCCACAGTGACTTCCATAGTATTTTTTTCCTACTATCAAAGTCAATGTGGACCAGCAACTGTTTGGTTACCCAGATTCTCCAAAATATCTTCTTTTGTGTTCAGCACAAGAAAGAAATTAATACAGGTTTGGGACAACATGTGAGTGAGTAAATAATGACAGAAATAAAATTTTAGGGTGAACTATCCCTTTAATTACAGTCGGCAGCATGTTTAGTACTGTCCCTTTAAGACCTGCTCCCATCAAATATACAGGCACGCATCCGTTTCTCTCAGCTGTTTACTTTCATTTTAGACATAACCAACTGAGTCTATACATAAACCTTGTGTGTTTTGACAGTATTAGCACAAAAGATAACTTAGTTCAGTAATCAGGCGCTGTTTGACGGACTTTTTCGTGCGCGCGCTTTGGGTGTATGTGCTCAGAAAAAAAGCGCATGTCTGACCAGCGCGTGAATGAAACGTTTAACCGGCAAGGCTTTAAAGCAGATGCAAATAATGTACTTTTGTGATTGTGAATAAGTGCAGTGTCCCGTGAGATTAACTCTACCGCTGAGTTAACACTGAATGTATGTCGCGTTGTACAGGACAGAGACGGCGGCGCCAGAACTGCAGCTGATAGAATGTGCGCTGTAGCAATACACACGATATTTTCCAAAAAGCAGATCTTGGAGATATTTTTATCGTCCACGATCAAAAATCGTAATATACGAACATCTCACTCTCTTGGTAGAAATCGTAGACTGGGTATCTGACTGCAAGGGTACTTTAACGCCTGACTCAAAGGGCATAGGCTCGAGCCCCCTTGGCCCCCCCCTTGTGCACGCCACTGTATATATATATATATATATATATATATATATATATATATATATATATAATTAATGTATGCGACGCGGATGCGCTGTCGCCTTATAATAATACGCTCTCGACATCTCTTACAATAACGACATGGAAACTGCGTAAAATCAGGTTTAAAGAAGAGAAGAAAGTCGTGTCTGAAGCTCCGTGCTGCATATCTGCGCCTGGCTGCCGTGCAGTTTGTATTTAATCAGAATCAGAAGAAGCAGAAAGAGCTTTATTGCAGGAATGATTACACATGCGAGGAAATCGTTTCGGTGACAGAAGCTCAACAGAACAACAGAACGACAGCGAAAAGACAAGACACAGATGATAAAAAGAAGTAGCCTAAATAGGGAATAACACAATACAAAAATGTACAAAATGTGCAAAAACATATTTAGACTAATGAAAAAAAACCAACAACAAACAAACAATATACAAAATAAGCTAGTTTGTACAGGTATGTTTTGTACAAAAGTCCCAGAAACCTTTAGATGCTTATTTTTGTTTAAGAACCCGAACTGTAAAATCTGAACTGTGTTAAATGGCCTTTTCCAGAAATAGTTAAATGTTAAGTATGTCATAATACTATAATTTGTTGTGTGATTTCAAACAGCTTTTCTTCATTTGAGCTGAATCATGTATAACATCAACATGACGTGTGGAGAGACTGAGACTGAATACAGACTTCATGCTGATTTACTGAATCACACCAATAATCCTGACTGTGATCAGAGCTGGTATTCACAGGTGAGAGTTTCTGTCCTCAAACTACACTATTATTCACACAGATACATTACTTGATCCTCTTTTGTTTAATTTGTTCAGGACGGGCGTCTGATAGCAGATCCATCAGATCCTCAGAAACTGATGGCTCCTGTTATTTCTGTCTCGTCTGATCGTCTCGTCACGTCTCTCTGTGTGAATCTGAATCATGAGATCATCTGTCATTCTGATGGAGTAAATCCACTCTATCTCTCTCAACATTTATATTTTAAATCATTAGAGCTGCAGTTTATCAGGGCATTAAACACAAACTCACAGTAATTAAACATTCATGAATGTTATAAATGCTGCTCTAATGCTTCTTTCTTTCATTTCAGTTCAGATTTGACACCATGTTCAGAGGTGAGAGAAACACTTCAGTATCAGTGTGATGTTTATGATGCACAGATATAATATTCACTGTAAGACTCAATCAGTGTGTCCTGATTCAGATCAAACTCTGTGTTGAATTGAATCGTGCGTGTCTGAAGTGAATCCTGATGATTGTGAATGTGTTTTTCAGCGTTTAATGACTCCGTCAGCGGATCGACTCAGTCTCCAGAATCACGTGAGTTCAGCTGATGATTGACAGCATGATATATAGTTCATTAATTCAGTCCAGCAGATGATTTTATTCTGCTGTTGCTCGTGTAGATCAGTGGTGGTGGATTTCTGTCCTGATCTTCATTGTTCTTCTGGTTTCTTGCTGCGGAAAAGGATCTTCAGGTGAGTCACAAGTCTTTAATTGTGTGTCATAAAGGCATATTTAATGATGAAATCAGTAGTTTATTCATTGAATTTTCATTTGAGACTCTTTGAATCTGAATCTGCTGAATCTGAATGTGTTTCTCTCAGGGATCCTGAATCTGGTGTCCAGATGCAGCTCAGATCAGATGAATCTGATTCACTGAATCAATCTGAATCTGAGCAGATCAACGGCTCTGTGTCCAGAGGATGATCTTCATCATCATCATCTTCATCACCAGTCATTTACTCAAACTCATTGTTGCTTCACTCTGAGCATCTCAGCTTATTCTCATTCATCTGAATCTGTCTGTTTTATTAATGAAGTTGACTCTTAAAGACTTGATCTGAACTGTCTTGTGTCTCTTATGAGCTCAAAGTCATTAAAGCATAATTTCTGTGAAGCTGTTGACATTCAGTCATTCAAATCTCTGTAAATAAATGGCTTGTCAATAAGTCTTTCTCCTTAGTTTTTCACATTTATACTGTTTCAGACAATTTAATAATTTATTATCAAAACTGAGCAGGAGTGGAGCGTGAGGCATCATGTTTGTTCCACATTGCTTGTGTGCTTTAGTACAAGACCTGTACTTTTTGTGAGGAAATTTTAAGAGTTGTGGCAGATTTTTTGGTTTTATTGACAAAAACAAATATATATAAACTCTTATTTTATCACATTTCCCATTCATTTTCAATGTGGAAAAACATTTGAACCTCAAATACTATGAACGTGTCTTTTTTTGCACACCTTCAGAACAACCAAAATCAAGCCCAGTTTTGTGTGTGTATAGATAATGTCACAAAATTACAAAATCCTATTCCTACACCACTAAGATGAAGTTGATCGTATTTTTTTATTGAAGGAAAATCAGTCAGGAAACCCGTTTCTGTGCTGTTGTGATTTTTGCCTTCTCTTAAAGTATATAGTGGGTTGTTGTTAAAGCTGTCCTTCAAGATTTATGGGAAGTTTGCCAACTCTTTTAGACGATGCATTTTAAATTAGTTAGATCCACGGCCCTTAGATTTTGCCTATATTAATATTCTTTGGTGGTTTTTGTCATTTGTTTATTGTTTTTTTTCCCCTGGCCATTGTGATTCTTTTTCTGAACATCTTTTTATGCTGGGTCTAAATTTGGGTCATAACACTAAATGTACAAACTGCAGTAACCTGTTAAGGATGGTTTACCTAAAAATGTTGGGTCTAAGACCTGACCTGCAATGGTTTTGTGGTTTAAAACAGCGTCCTTTGTTTTCAGCTCTGTATAATATCGATGTGGGGTTGTGTGTATGTGGGTAACCAGAGACAGCTTATGACGCAGCGGTGCCCTGGGCACGGCCTGATTAAAGTCCCTCAAATATATTTTCAAATATAAGTAAATACACCTTTCCTCAAAGTTGTCCTAAGACTGAAGCTGTCTACTGTGAAATGAATATCTTTCATCGCTGTTGAGGAGCGCTATTTCAGCTGGGTCCCTCTCTAGTCTGGAGGCAGGGGAGGTGATTTGGTTAAAAAAGATGTTCTTTTTTTTTTTTTTTGTTATGCTGACTGAAAGACACATCCCGATAGCAATCAAAGTGCTCTAAATGTGCTCAAGAAAAGTGCTCTAATATTTATTTATTTCATCAGTAGAAGGCGTAAGAGCATAAAAGCAGTGCATTATTGTAATATTCATATCAAAGAGCTTTAAATTATTATTGACACATACATGTTTAATGCCAGATGAGTCTGGTTTCTCATTCAGACATTGAAGCATTGTTTCTGTAAAGCTATTACACCTAAAAAAAGGCCCTCGGCGAGTCCAGCATAGTTATGCACAGGAGTGAGGATTTCCCTGCAGCACACCCCTCTCTGCTCCTCAGGATCACCCTCTGTGAACATACCGACACAATGACTCACCGCTTGTTGTGACACGAAGACACGCTGACGCAGGCAGTTACACTGCGGGAATACCCTTAACTAGCAAGCACAAGCCCTGCGGGTGAATAGACACAGTCGAACAAGATTGATGACAAAACGAGAAGACAACACTGACATGCACCGACATAGGAAATCGCAACATGCTTTAACCAAGAATTTATCACATTTTATTTGAGTAACATTAGTATACAGCATATTAGCCTTAATCTTGGTAATGAGGAGCTATCAATAGAGTTAGCTGCAATCAGTGCTGGGTAGACAACTCACAAACTGTAGTCTGTCACTGATTCCAAATTACATGACAAAAAACAGTTACGTAATACACTGCATTACCCATTTCAGACAGTATAATCAGACTACTCTTTGATTACAATTGACCTAACTCATTTCTTACATTGACTGAAATTAGATATTCTTGTACTATACTGACATTAAAAGACAAAGAAAATATATTCCACTCTTTGTGATTAGCAACATGAAGTGCATTAAACATATTACGTCAATTGTTCTCAAACTGTGGTTTGTGAAGGAACTACAAGGCATTAAAAGATGAAAAAAAGAATTAAGGTTAATCAATAAATGAGTAATTTATTGCTAGTGTGAATAATAATGCAATCAATAAAAAGTAACTGAATATAATCTAATCACAAGTACTATTTTTTACGTAGTCCAGATTACATGAAATCAGTTACAACACTGCCTGCAATTAAAGCTTCAAGAAATGACACAATTACAAGAATATGGTGTATATTTTTAAGGGCAAGTAAAGTAAAATAAAGTAAAACAGACACAAGTATATTTGGTGGTGGCTGTATTTATGACATCCAAATCCATCCAAACTACATTTTACAGTGACATATTTTTGGTGGTCTAAAACAAGTTTATACATTTATTCATTTGACAGTTTATTTTTCAGTTTATTCATTTGACATTTATCCAGGTAATATCATGTATATGGAGTCAAATATGTTTTCCTTGTTTTTATGTGGTAAACATCTGTAATTTGCTTTTGGTTTCACACAGTTGTTGCATTTCATCATCGAGTCTTTCATGACTGTTGTGTAACACGTCAGGATCTGCCTTGAACAATGCTGAGGGAAAGTATTACTCATCATATTTTGCTGGAGGGAAAAGTAGATGGTTTACACCAAAGGGTGAAACTATATATGTAGTTGTATGTCAGAGACACTCTGATAAAAATAGAAATCATACAAACATAAAGTCAGTTACAACCTATTTATGAACAGGATCAAGTGTAAGCTGTGGTTAAAGAGATTTTCAGTCATCATTTATGTAAGTGTCATTTTGTGCAATAGGCTTGTAAACAGACAGTGTGTGATCATCACTGTGGTTTCTCACTCAATCACACACATCTTCTGTTTCACATTAAAACATGTAAATAACGTACAGCATTTAAATACTTTTTGAAATAAAAGTAATGCAATAATGTGATGTGTTATGTGATGCCAGAAGACATCTACAGACGAGATGAAATATTCTCTCTCTATATGTACATGACACTTTTCATGCACTGTGATGCACTTGTGAACTTGTGTGTTAGAAAACAGTAAAAATGAGCAGCAAAAGTTTAACAGCTGTCACCATTAACACACAACCACTCAAAATATTTTGAGTTTTCTTTGACCTCTTGGCCTTTTGCAGTTGGACTGCTGTATTTTTACACTACGCATGTGCTGAATAATGACAGCCTACCATACAATATTCAGTAGGCTACTTGCATTACATGCAGTAAAATAATTCACCTTACTATTAGCGATTTCGACTATACTTTTATGTAATTGCTAATTTTGTTGTACACAATATCCTTGTTCTGCATGCTGTGTTCTCTATTTTTTAAAGTTCTTTAAATATAGCCTATATTGTAATATATTGATAATAAATGAGATGAGACAGGCTGAAGTACTGCATCAACATGCTCTTTAATGTGATTCTCTCTTTCAGTTTACTGCAGGAGCATAGTTTTAACTTAAGGTCAGATTTATATCACATCTCACGCGTTTCAGTCAATGAAAGCCTCGGAACGAAATACTGGGACGCCAAACCAAAGCGAAAGTACACAGTAAACTAGTGAATTAAATGGATAGCGGCGTTCTGTAATAGTGTTTTATGTTTTTACATTATGTAACGATTTCACAAATAGAAGGTCAAAACATTGCTAATGTGGCCGAATTATAAAAGCCAGAAGAAATGAAGAGCTGTTTTGGAACCGATAGAGCCAGTTTTAATTGCTGGAGATGAAACCAAACGATCCGGCTTTCACTGAAAGGAATTTCCATCCCTTGAAACTTCCTCTGTGTAAAAACCTCATAAGCGCTTCCTCTCATTGGTCGAATCCACCTCGGGTTTGTGTTTGGCCTCTCCCCGCTCGTATGACGGGTTTTCCCTGAGAAACTGCTGGAGGAGGCGCTTTCCTAATCCAGCAGTTCAAGAGGAATTTCATTCAGCTTCTGCTCCACTCACACAAGTATTCGTCCGCTAAAGGTAAGAAATATATTTACTATAAGCTGCATGTTTAAACACAGTTTGACAGTGAACCGCTTTTATAGACTATAAGTTTTATGTGGCCAAAACAGTTATAGGAATCTTTTCTGCAGGAAAAGGCATGATCAAATGTAAAATGTTTATTACGACAAATAACATGAGTGACTCTATTGACTCCGTGCAATTCTACAATTCTTAAATGCCATTATCAAAGTGTTTTCATAATTAAATTAGTCGCCGCTCACAGCGTTATCACTCGGTTTCTCTCTGCATATAGCGAAATTGCTTATTTACATCACGAACGTGTGGACACGGTGTATATTAAATGAGACATGCATAAACAATAGTTTTACACAACCGTTTCTGGTTGTATTAAATTAGGTTTTTCCAAAATTGGCACACGCAGATCCGCGGGGACGCGCTTTTGCCTGTTTCAGTTTATAGCAGAGGACAGTTGATTTCACCTTTTGTTTTTCTTTGTCTAAGAAGTTACCGCTATCAGCTAACGTGAGGTCAGTGATCCTCGGCATTTCACACAAACCCGTAGCGCGTGCTCGCGCACACACAAACACAGAACTGCACGCGCTTCATCTGTTTTAGCGACAGGAGCGCGCTGCAATCCCGCAGGTTTCGGGAAGAAATCATTCTGTCGTCATCATTTATTACAACCAAAGTTATAATGAAGTTATGACAAGCGTTTAAGTTTGACCGCGTGAACTTTTTTTATGATTGTTATCAGGTTAAACTGTTCAAGTAGCAGATCTAAGCAAAGCAGCGAGTCTGTCACTGACTGATGCTTGATGTGTAACTCTGTTGGTTTTCTATTGACTCGTTAGAATACATTCACTCTGCGCCAATAGAGCGTTTAGTTGCATCAGCCAGCACGAAAAACACTCTCTGTTCTGTCACTGTGCGTGAAGATGAAGATTTTGAGTAAGGAAATGTTCATTGTGAGAGTGAGTCTCTGTTTGGTGGTTTCACACACAGTCTCTTCTCTGCTGTCCAATTAAATACGATTCAAATTTGAAATAGCTTTTTAAAGATTTGACCAGTATAACTGGTCTATTCACTGTTATTTATGTTACAATGGCTCCCTCTGCTGTTACATAAATAAAACCTATGTAATTGTTGAATTTATAACATCGTTTTGCTGAAATATTGTTTTTGTGTGAAGAACAGAGTGAAATTTAAGTCTTTTTTTCTGCTTAAAATGCACGTCAATATACTTTTACCATGGACATGTAAATGTTTGTTAAGGTGTAAAAAGTTTATTAAACATGTAAATGTTTTTTTTGTTTTTTTTATTGGAAACCACTCCACATGTAGTAATTTGTTATGTGATTTAAAATGATTTTCCTTTTTTCAGCACTGAAACATGTACAACATCAATGTAACTTGTGCAGAGATTCAGACTCCAGCAGGGTTTGTGTATGTGGTTCTTCCTCTTATACTGATTCACACCAATAATCCTGACTGTGAGCAGAGCTGGCTCTCAGAGGTGAGTGTGTTTCTGTCCTCAAACTACACTATTAGTGACACACAAACACACACACACACACACACACACACACACACACACACACACATGATCTGATGGTGTTTTATTTGTTCAGGACGGGCGTCTGATAGCAGATCCATCAGATCCTCAGAAACTGATTGCTCCTGTTATTTCTGTCTCATCTGATCGTCTCGTCACGTCTCGCTGTGTGAATCTGAATCATGAGATCATCTGTGATTCTGCTGATGGAGTAAATCAACTCAATCTCTCTCAACATTCATCTGTTTAATATTAATGTATTATTATAAATGCTGCTCTAATGCTTCTTTCCTTCATTCCAGTCTCATTTCAGTCGTGTGACCGCATTCAGAGGTGAGAGAAACAGTGAAACTCATCAGTGTGTCCTGATTGAGATCAAACTCTGTGTTGAACTGAATCTTCTGTGAATCTTCAAGTGAATCATGATGATTGTGAATGTGTTTTTCAGCGAGGAATCAAACTGCAGCGACTCCAAACCCAGGTGAGTTTCAGCTGATAAACGTCTGATTATTCACTAATAAAACACTGCAGATCTGATTCACACTCAATACACTTTCAATCCTTTCTCTCATATTCACTCGTATTTTTGTGATCACTGTGTTTTTGAAGATCTCCTGAATGAAGTGACTCCAGATCTCCTGCGCTCAGGTAAAACATTAACATCTGTGGCTGTGCTTCCTGATAGTCTTTTCATCATGTTCATATATCAGCTGATTTTATTTTTTATCACTTTAATAGATCAGTTCTGGTGGCTTTTGGCTGTTTTCATTATTGTTCTTCTCATCATCTTCTTGATCTGTTTGATGAAGCATAAAAGGATCTTCAGGTGAGTCCTGATCAATCTTGAATCATTTCAATTGTTAAATCTCATTCTGTTTAATCATGAATTTCCCTTCATCTTTAGATTACTGAATCTATCAGTCTGAATAAACTCAAACTCTGTGCTGAATGTAATAATATGTGATAATCAGATTCAATCTGTTGTCAGATGTTTTCAGAGGTTCATCTGTCAGCGTGATGATGATTCAGAAAACAGGTGAGTGATTCCTGTACAGAAACAACACTAAGCTCATAAGTTTGATTCCCACCGAATGGATGAATCAAATGAGCTCTTTGAATGCAGCGAGAGTCATTCAAATAAATGAATAACTGTTAACTGAATAAATGTAGTGGAGTGGATCACTTGAACACTGAAGAGGTGAAACAGGTGGATGATGTTTTGACCTTCACACAGATCTGATGAGAATGAATCTTCATCTGCTGTAAGTGAATCTTTATCTCTGTGAATCTTCATCTGCTGTAAATGAATGTGTTTCTCTCAGGGATCCTGAATCTGCTGTTCAAATGATCTGATGCTCCTGATTCACTGAATGAGTCTCATCCAGAGGATGATCAGTTTGAATCGACTCGAGTCATTATTTACACAAACTCAGAGCTGAATGTCACTGTGATCTTTGACAAGTGATTTACAAGTCTCCATACGACGATCTGCTGAAGACATCTGAACCAAACCACAGCCTACAAACCCAAGGCACTTACAGCAAACAATTATTATTTTCTGTGTTTTATTTCTACTCTGACTTCTTTCTTGATCTAGCTTTGAAATGAACCTGTCATTTTGGATAAGTGTCTGATAAATGAGTAAATGTAAATGAAAACAGTTTATTTTTAATGTTGTTTATGTTTCTGGGGTATGCTATGTAAGATACAGTTGAAATAATGAAAAGGAAAAGTACTCTAAATTACATGATTTCAGATTTTTATTCTTATCCTTACATTTTTATTAAACTCTTGCTATTTTTAAACTATATGTGCATATTAGTTTTGATTTTAAATGACAGTTCACCCAAAAGGATCATTCTGTCCTCATTTATTCATGCTCATGTGGTTCAACATGTACTATACTTTCTTGTATGAAAGCTGCGACTTGAATGTTTTGATATTACTGTATATTTATTTAAATTATACAACTCTATGTGGTGCGAAATCAGGCTAGAAGTCTAAACCGAAAGTAATTTGCTTATTCTTGCTTGGCATTACTCCTCCCTCTGTTGTCTGCTTCCTGCCTGTGTCAAAGCCGACTCAGTCTAAAACCAGCTGGTGTCGAAAACGCAAAGTTTTCATTAAGTATTTTGGACAAGGATTCGCTTAAGGTATGAAATATGTTTAACATCTATGTTTTTGTTTGGCTTGTTTTCCACAATTTGAATGTTTCACGCATATATTTCGATATTTGGCTTGTAATGAAGTTTGAGTCAGTGTTCTTTCTAAGATTTTTTAATCGTCAGAGTTCAGCTGGAAAAGTAATACTTTGACAAAAACCTCTTTAAAACGAAATTAGTCTTTCACATTCACATGATTGCGAGTTAAAGTTATATCTCTTTCTGCCTTGTCACTTCTGTTTCTCTTTCTCCACTGTTGCGCTCCCATAAAAGGACATCAGAAAGGGGTCAGTTGTAACACGGTCAGTTCAACGCTATCTCACTCCAAGTTGTACGTATTTTACGAGGTGGCTAATTCGTACGACCACACTCCTACGATTTAGTACGACTTGTCTAAACCCCAGTGACGGGTAGGTTTAGGGGCGGGGTTAGGTGTAGGTCATTCGTACAAATTCATACAAATTGGCAACTCGTAAAATAGGTAGGCTACGCTACGATTTAGCAAAAATCGTGTGAATTTGTACGAATTAGCCACCTCGTAAAATATGTACGCCGTGAGATTGGGCTGGTCAGTTTGATAAGTCAGAAAAGAGCTGTGCTCATGCCATCAATATCATACGCTCCATTCACATTTGTAATGTTACAGAAGAAGTGGCATGTGAATGTGAGCAACACTGTAGATTTTATGACCAAAAAAAAAAAAAAAAGATTTTCAGGAAAGAAAGCAATATTTTTCAATAAGATTATTTTTGCCTAGCAATCATTGTGTCGTAGATACAATCTTTTGACTTAACCTAAAGTAGCTGATTCTCTAGTTGAATTTGATACTTTTCATTCATGCTAACCTGAAACCCAAATGATAAAACAGTTAGCCATGCCTGCTTGGGATAGTTGTAATAACAGTTCATTAAAAATGTTAAAACCAACTCCTCATGATGATTGCAGTGAGTCCAGTTATCCAATCACATCCTCTATTGAGGCAAAGTCAAATGAGGTTTTTGTTGCACATCAAGGGATTTATGTAAAATGTGTTTCCATCATAGTTTATGTGCATAACTCAAATGAGCACATACGTTTTTTGTGCACATTTTTAGAATTTCTGCGGATCTTGACATTTTCATCCAGCATTCCAAATTTAACATAAAAATAGATGACAACACAGCCAGTGACTGAACCCTTATGTGACAGGAACACAGTACACACACACACACACACTCACACACAGCAACTGTTTTTGTGCTAAATTTAAAAGGAATACAATTTTATGTTTTGTCACTTTAAGTGGTCCACTTTAATTTAAAACTGATTATTATATGTTCTTCAAAAACGTTTTACATAAATTGGAAGTGTGGCTCTTATTTCTGCAAATTACTTCACACTGTCACATCTTTCCCCAGCCTGTGTTACAGCTCACCCCAGTAGTGGGGTAGGTTGTAACAACGGGACTCTTTGTAGTTGACATTAACTCACACAATCTGTGATTATGCAGTACACATCCAAGTGAGTTTAATTTGTAGTAGACAAATGTGGCTACATTATATCAAAGTTTGAGAGATCTAGCACAAACAACCACTGAGTTAATGATGCTCAAATAAAGTGTGTTACTTTCATCCCCGGTCTCCCCTATTCTGGCTCACGGTGTATTTTGGCTCCCTTGCAGAATTCGACTGCCTTATGTGGATAAACATGATTTTTTGCATTTGTAAGAACGTAATGATCTATGTATTTTTTTGATTTTCAATTTTAAAAGAAGAATAAAATTAAAAATCCCACTCTATTTGCTCGGCAGAGCTTTTTGTAAGTGATATTTTCTTCCCAAGTTGCACCATAGAAAGTTCAAGAAAGTGTTAAGAAAACTGATCAGAGATTTCAACAATGTATGGTCCATATAGAAGCTGCATTACATTTACAATTACTACATTGTGACTCACACTCAGTAGGCCTATGTGCAGTTAATATTATGTACGTGACTAGTTTGCAGTTTTGCAGATATAGTTTGTTAAATATGTGGGCCAAGTCCAGTAATTGCGATAGGCTGTTATGTTGACTGCCTGTATAACAAGGAGTGGGTATGTTGGCATGGATGCCAGAGAGTAATTTGTTTGTGTGTACTAATAAGTGGGCAGGCGTATGTGAATGTAATTGTGGAGAGAGAGAAACTCTGCACCGCAAATCACAAATCCCAACCCCTGTGTACACTGAGGAAAAAAAAAAAAAAAAAACCATTGCATTTTTTTTTTTTTTTTTTTTTTTTTTTTTTTTTTTTTTTTTTTTTAAGGCAAGTGGTTGCAATCAATTTATTTTGGCTACATTTAAATAAACAAATTTGCTGAAAGTTAGTCAACTTAATTTATTTAAACGTAACTAAAATAAATTGATTACAACCACTTACCTTAGAAAAAACATAGTATTAAATATAGTTTTGCTGGCATCTGTTATGGAATGCTGTCCCAAGGAAGGCAGGGAGACGAGGAGTAGAAAACAAATTCCAACTTTAATAAATGAAAGAGAAGAATACACTTGAAGGCAGCGGAGAACGTAACTAGAGGGCGTAAACATAACTTTAAGACAAGACAAGGACTAGAACTAAACAGAATGCTTATAAAGGAAACAGAACAAAGAAGCAAACTAGATAATTAATTAAACACAGGTGAACAGGATAAACAATGATTATAATTAACAAAACTGGGACAGGAACTACCAAATAAGGAAAAGACAGAACTGACACGTAACAGCATCAAATTGAAAACGTTTGGGTACTGTGCTCAAAAAAAATCTTACTGAAAGCCAATTTTTCACAATTAGTTCAGAATTATGTTTTGATTTTCTAGCAGTTTTCCCCCATTTTTTCCAACAATAATCTGCCAAAGGTCTTTTTTTTAAATGAGACCAAACTTAAGTTTGTGCTCTAAAGCTTTAAATTTTTTTATGACAGTTTTAACTCTAAGTAGCTCAGATAACTTTAATTTTAAAATGATGCAGGGTTAAATTAGTGTAGTTAATATGTGTGTGGACGGCATAGGCCTACTCATTTCAAAAAAGGGAAACCTGGATCCCAGTGTTGAAGGATTTGATAATTTTACTATGCAATACAATGTAACATTTATTCCCATGTGTCATTTCTATTAGTGCAATATAATCCCATGTGTAATCACAAGGACAAGAGATTTCCAGTGGACAGTATTATTTCAGCAGTATCAATTCACCTGCCAAAATTATACTGCCATATACAGGAGACACTTCTGGCTGTAAAGTGTGATAGACGAAAAGATTATGACTTCAAAGGGAGAAATCTATTATGGTCACCAAAGCTACCTTCTGGATTCTTGCCTACATGGAAATGAAGACCAGTAGCGGTAAAATAAATCTACAACAACAAGCATTTTAAACTCTGGTGTGGACATTCCAGTTAATAGTGATTCAAGTGAGCGCGTCCATTTACAAGCACTGTCCAGCATCCCTCAGCTGATTAAAGTATTAGACTTGGCTGCTGACAAGACCTATGGCCCGTACCCTCTTGGTTTATTAAAAAAAACTAGAAGACTTGAGACTTGTTAGATGATGGTGGTATAGCTTGGGTGAAAAAGATGGGTTTCAAAAAGCTTTGAAGAGCAAACAGTGCAGAACTTGTTTATTTTATGAATTAAAAAATATGTATTTCAAAAAAACAACAATTCATTATGTTCTCAATACATTTAACAAACCATGTTTATCCACACAAGGATGCAATAAACGAAATTAAATAAAAATGAAAGGGCAACACAAGCATATATTAAATGAATTTAGCCACAATGATGTCAACAAATGACGCCATCCACATGCACGTGAAGAGCAGCCGAATTCTGGCTGGGAATCGAAATTTGATACAACTCCGGAGGAGGAAAATCATTGTGCTGTCAGGCTGACCACACTGACCAATGTAGTTTGAGTTTAAATGACTTGTACAACCAAGTTTATTATACTGGAGAAATTTAAGGCAGCAATTGAACCTTGAAATTTTGGTAACACTTTATTTTGATAGTCCACTTTAGACATTCTAGTCTCAAGTAACTTTGCAACTACATGTCAACTAGCAGTCATTAGAGTATTAGTAGACTGTCTGCTTAAAATCTGCTAACACTTTATTTTGATGGGTCATCAACATACATCATACTGACAATGAGCAACTTTGCAAGTATATGTCAACTTATTCTACTAACCCTAAACCTACCCTACTGAGAGGTAGTAGACATGTAGTTGCAAATTAATGACAATTAGTTGACATGTAGTTGACATGTAGTAACAAAATTACTTATAGTTAGTAGAATGGACTATCAAAATAAAGTGTAACCTAATTTTTTAAGTTAAATTAGGTGGAAACTTTTTATAGTTTACTACAGAAAGGGAAGTAGATCAATGCAGAATGCAACACAAAAAAGTTGCCTTTACGTCGCTCCTAACATTTGTGATTGTATTCACACTACACGGCCTTCCATAAAAATGCGTTTAGAATTAAAAGTGTGAAGCTAAAGTTTGTAAAAGGAAAATATGTCTTTCAATTTCAATCACAGGAGTGCAAAAGATGATCAGGTCCAATAACTACTGCAGAAGACTGGGAAACGCTGGGAAATGCGTCACAGAAAAGTGAAGAGGAGTAGCAGCATGTTCAGTATTGTCAATTGTAAGTTGTCTTGTTATAAATTACTTCATTACTGCATCAAATATAAGTTAAGCACTGTGTGTTTAAACTAAGCACTGATATTTGTCATGCAAGAGTATCTGCTAATTCCTTAAATGTACATGTAAATCAAAAAGGAAAAAGTTTATTGATAATAAGTATAAGGGATAAATGTACACGCAGCCGGTCATCATCACAAAACACATCAGGACCCTGATGCAGAGCATGTAATCTGGATGTAGGCCTACACTACTCACTTATTACACAGCTACTATCAGATATATAAACAACAGGGAAGAAGCAGCTCATATGTGGCTTTGCCAATCAGATCCAGCATTCAGACAGACTATGGTATTTAATTATATAGTGCATGTATGTGATGAGTGATTTGATCTTTCTGTTGTAGTTTCAGATAAAGTTCCAGATAAGAGGATATGTGAGATCAGGATTGTATTGGTGGGAAAAACTGTCACTGGAAACACTATCCTGGGCAGAAATGAAACCAGTGAGAGGAACGATAGGAAAATCAGAGTGATTGACACACCTGGACTTTTTAATGTAAACGTT
>JAFVLL020020160.1:0-68323 GCA_021397915.2 Tor tambroides | reverse complement strand
TGCTGGAGTTTGTGCTAAAGGAGCCCCGACCAAGTATTGAGTGCATAAATGAACATACTTTAAAGAACTTGAACTTTTCTGTTTTGCAAATCCTTGTTTTGACTGAACTTAGGAAATATTCTAATATTTTGAGATACTGGATCTTTGACTTTCATGAGCTATAAGCTGTAATCCTCAAAATTAAAACAAACAAAAAAAACTTTTAAAATGTTTTACTTTACATGTAATGAATCTAGAATATATGAAACTTTCACCTTTTGAAATAAGTTGCAAAAAAAAAAAAAAAAAACCTTTTTCAAGATATTCTAATTTTTTGAGATGCACCTGTATATATAACGATAAAGATATAGTTCTATATTAAAGAATAGCAGAGTCCACACCACAGCTATAACGATAAAGGCACAGAGAAACAATATTGTTGGAATCACTTTCAGAATGATTTTTTTTCAGCTGATGAACGATAAAAACTTTGACAGCCAATCAGAGTCAATCCTGCTATAACGAGCTCGAGAATTTAAAGCAGCAGATGAGTGTGCGCTTACAGACAATATCGTCCGCTGGTGTGAACGCTAATATCGTTATCTTTATAGTTATCTTTAAAGTTATCATTCTTGCTGTGAATGGGGCTTTACAGACAATCTCTGAACTGTACACTGCATTTGTTGCTGCAATAAAGCAATCTGACCTTTTGGCAGAATTTTTTTGGCAGACGCCAAACTTACAATCTCCGAAAACAGACATGGGAAAGAAACAGAAGCCATTCATCTTTTTAGAAGTCAGTGTGCTGTCAGAATGAATTTGAAACTGATATTGCAAGGTAAAAAACTAAAAAAAAAAAAAAAACTAACAAACTTACAGTTTCTTTAAGTAGCCTATGTTTTTGAATTATTAAGGGTTAAAAGTGCATATGACATTGAGAGATGACATGTTGCGCAATAGTTTTGTTAGGGTAAATTAGTGTGACAGAAATAGTTCTTGCATTTGATAATATGATACAAGGTCAATAAATCATATGAGGAAATGTTTACATGCAGCTGTTGTGGCTCACCCAAGAAAAATAAATAAACTGATTAATCAAACTGGAAATAAAGAAGCAGTTGAATATTTTCGATGCATTGCAATGGGTTTTGTTCAGAGGTATATGTGACCCTGGACCACAAAACCAGTCACAAGGGTAATTTTTTTTTTTAAATTGAGATTTATACATCCTTTCCATTGATATGTGGTTTGTTAGGATAGGACAATATTTGGCCGAGATACAACTATTTGGAAATCTGGAATCTGAGGGTGCAAAAAAAAAAAAAATCAAAATATTGAGAAAACCACATTTAAAGTTGTCCAAATGAAGTTCTTAGCAATGCATATTACTAATCCAAAATTATGTTTTGATATATTTACGGTATATTTACAAAATATCTTCATGGAACATGATCTTTACTTAATATCCTAATGATTTTTGGCATAAAAGAAAAATCGATCATTTTAACTGATACAATGTATTTCTGGCTATTGATACAAATATACCCGAGCTACTTATGACTGGTTTTGTGGTCCATGGTCACACACACACACACACACACACATATATATATATATATATATATATATATATTTTTTTTTTTTTTGCAGGACTGTATATGCATGCAATTGTTTAATAAATTAAGGACAGTACGTTTCAGATACAGTATAGAAGATAATTGTGGGTTTTCTCTCTAAAAAGAAAAGCAATGTCATATCTAATTTATCATCACACTCCTCTGAGGCTATAAAGCCACATCCGAGCTCCTGTAACAGTTCTGTCACTTCTCATTTCACATGTGTGCATATCTAAAGGAACCAGTGACCCAGAGACTTGAGCTCTCAAGTCTCTTATCCTTATGTATCAACAGTAAACCAAAGGTTAAGCCATTAAGTCATTTGTCATAAACTGATGATTCACCCATGTATCCCTTAACTATAATGTCACATGTAACCATTTTACTGAAAGTTTGTTTTGATGACAAATAATGTAAATATACTGTAAAGGCAGGGGACCAAAATATAGGCAATACAATATAAAACTACTGTAAGCAATTCCCTGTTTTAATTAACAGTGGCTTATGGAAAATTCCTCAAATTAATTAGACCAAATCACATCCAATAGCCATTACAAAATAACAAAAGAGAAATGCTAGGGTCTGAGATCCATACATTACATTAAAATTTCTTTGGCCTAATCGAATTTGTAAACTAAGCTGAATGTGGAATGCTGTTTATTGCATGAAACAATCTAGATATACGTATTTTACATTCTGACAGCTGTTTATGTCAGGAAAGCAGAGCCCAGGTTTGTTTAGACTACCAGTATGTGAGTCATTTGCCAAGTACGCTACACTCAGACGTTAGTTTTCTTAGAGTGCTTTCAACTAAGGGCACAAGGGTGATTCACTATATATAATCCATTATGTCTACTAAGTGGAAACCAGTTATTCCGATGGTGCTAAGCTAAACACAGACATATAATTTTGCTTATGTTAATGTCTTAGCGACTCTGTTTTAAGAAAACACATAACCAGCGATATCCCTTCCCTGCTTACTTAGTCTTAATCCAATTTCAGCAACACTTTACATTCACTTTTTAGAAGCTGGTAGAGCTTTGGCCTCTGAAGACGTTTAAGATTACACATGTGAAACTGATTCTTTAGTGTGGAGCACAGTGCTCACGCTATGCATGTCTACATTTAGTCATGCAAAAGTGAAACGCTGAAAGTATTTTAAACAGTCAGAGGGTACAGAGCAACATGCACTGTATTATAACTGTACTGTACTTCTGTCTAGTGCAAAATAACCCAACAAAAGTGAACAAATGTGTATTAAAATAGTGCGGTAACATACTGGTTATCAGTGGATGTTTCGAGATTTTTAATTTAACTGATACCGATTGATATTGGATATTTAATTGTCCATGCTCGTTTTGTCTGTTTTTACTAGTGCTGTCAAACGATTAATCACGATTAATCGCATCCCAAATAAAAGTTTTGTTTACATAATATATGTGTGTGTACATGTGTACATATAAAAACACACACATACAGCATATATTTTGAAAATATTTACGTTTATATTTATATCAAATATAAATATATTTAATATATAAACATATTTTTCTTAAATAGAAACATGCATGTGTGTGTATTTATATATACATAATAAATATACACAGTACACACACATATATTATGTAAACAAAAACTTTTATTTTGGATGCGATTGATCGTGATCGTTTGACAGCACTAATTTTTACATTTAATGTTAATATTTAAAACAAACAATAAAAATAGTAGTTTAAGAAAAATCTTTAGATCTATCGAAATAGATCAAAAAAATTTCTTACTGTATATTATACCGTATAGTGATACCCAAATTCACTTTTAGCATTTAAAACGATTGATTGTAGTTTTGAGTGTTACCATTTTATTTTATTTCAAATTCTATTGCATATAATTTAAATATCATCTGTGTATCATTAATGAATTTTATCTTATCTAATCTAATCTAATCAGTTTTTCGTATATAACATTAAAATAATTGTAAGTATCGACCAGAATTTCCCAACTAAATAAAGGAAAAACAGAGTCGACACAATTTGATTCACTGATTCAGAATCAGTAACCAGTCCTTTAACACTGTACTGGAATCAGTACATAGATGTGTTAAATTTAGCACAATAAAAAAAAAAGAGAAGAAATCAGACTTACAAGGCATAACATTTTATTATGCAGATAAATACCATAACTTTTCAAATTACAGAAATACGTGGGGCTAACCCATGGGCTTGAAATGAAACAGAGATGAGTTTTTTTGCATTGAAGGGTTCAAAAAGAATTCCTGCATCCTCAGCATTTCAAATCACGTTGAATCGTATATAGGCTTAGAGTCTTAATTCTGATAATGTGTGAGATGCAATGCTTGATATAAAGGAGCTATACTGCTTTTGACAAAATACAACTGTGCATTTCTATAGAAAAATATCTTAGAATTCATATTGTAATGGCTGTGCTCTGTAAAAATGCTTATAAATAGAATAAACCTCATATAGTATATAAATGTTTTTTGTTTGTGCAACATTTGTTTTTAGAAAAATAACTCCATGTCCTGCCCTGTTAGCATAAGAGCTCATAACTCTCCTTCAGAAAACATATAAAAAGAGCCCGTACACATTGCACTGCATTGTTGCACAGAACTGAAATCAAACCAAATGAAACACATCCTTCAAGAGTAAAGTTTTATGCCTTAAACATATTTCACCTTAGTTGTTTTGAATCAAATATACAGGTGTTAATGCATTTAAAGACCCCATGCAAACGAAAACTAATGAGGGTTTGAAGAAGAGAAACTGAGTTTTCCAAGCCCTTGTACACTCACCAAACACTAGAAACGATATCTAGAATGCTATATATAATAAATAAACCTTCTGAAGCGGGAAACTGCACATAAATATAAGAATAACAAATAAAAGTCAAATTTCAGGATGTACCAAAAAACTCATTTTACAATATAGTGGCACATTTAAATTGAACCCCCAACGACTCTGTCAGTCAGAATTTGCATACTACAGATTTAAGACAAAGACTTCATCTCATACGAGGCTTTTATTTCCTTTTCTATGTTGTTTGAGGTAAACTGAAGTACTGTTAAAGACTCTTAAAGGCAATGTCCTACTTCCTCAAGCGCCACCCGACTGTGGCACTACCTGACTTCTGATATCCAAAGCATCCAAGGTCATAAACATGCAAGCAAGCCCTCAACATCGTCTTTTTTTTTTTTTTTTTTCTCAAAACATCATCTCACCTGCTGTCACATGTCAAACCTGACATCTGAAGCACAATAACTCTTGCACAACATTGCATGCACGATGGCATAGGCTTCATTTACATAACACGACAAAACAGTCAATTCCCAGAATTCAATAAATAACACACTTTATAAGACTTTTTGATTGGTTTTGCCATGATCTAAATGGATGTGTTCAACAAAGAGTGGGAAACCACAGAACTTTTCATATTTTTCCATCTCTTAAATACTGGGACAGAATTACAGTGCCCCTATTTGGTGAACAATTAAACTATGCAAGTGTAAAAATAAATCATATTGCACATCTTAAATAAATAATATAATATTTTCCCTTGTCACAAAAAAGTGGGAGTGACTTTGCTTCGCATTAAATTCAAACACGATTTTCAATTAGGTTAACAAACAAAAAGTTACGTGAAAACAAAAAACGAAACGTGAGGAGTACAGTAGGGAGCATCGATTCAAGAGCTTCCGAGAAGAACGTAGGAGATGCTAGAAGAAACTGCAGTGGGTCGGTAAAGGGTGTAAGACGGATGAGTGACGCTGGTGTGCGCGTTCAGTTTCCTCGGGCCAGGCTGGCTGGAACGTACACCCGCTGCAGCAAAGCCCCCTGAATGCATTCCTCTGGCACTGCGAGCACATCTCCCAGTTACACGTCAGATGGTAAATGAGTAAGGCAGCTGCTCTTGCCCATCACGCAAAAGTGCATCATCGAACATTTTCAGTTAAGTCTCTGCCAGAGACCTATGGAGTTGCTGATATTAAGGCTTTCCGTCAGCAGATAAGAGTCACGTTACACTGCATTCTCTTCTTCGTTTTCCATTTTAATGGTAATTTTTTTCCCCCAAAATATTTTCATCTCTTTTGCCAGAGCCACATGATATTAGACCACACCATTCTCAGAGATGATGCTCTGGGTTTCAAACTCCCATATGTTGATTCTTCAGCTCCCTCTGCCCTCTGGAGACTGCCTGGTGCCATTTGGATTTCAGAAAGGTCATTGACACTGTGTGGGTCGCCATCCAACACTAAAAGTGATTATAATAATGGAATACAGGGTTAAAAGTTACAGTACATCCATAACAAATGCAGAAGGGGCTAGTTGTCTCAAAGGCTGTAGATAGTAGGTCTTATGGATGTTGGCTTCAAACAAAACTGTAAAAAACTATTTTAAAGGTTGAACGATCTATGGAATGTAGAAAGTAGACAGAAACAATTAAGGTCATTTAGTATGAGCAAGAAATTATAAATGTTAAGTTTTGTGGTGAGGGGTCAACTAACAGGTTGCTGAGCTTACTCAGTTTGGTCACTGTTGATGCAAGTTTGTGTTTTTGAAGGCTCTATAGCTCTATGAAGTGATTATATTTTGTTTTCAGTGTCTAGAACTTATGATGTTAATGGTTAAGTTGATACAACTGTTTTTTTTGTGAAATATATTCTCCAATCAACATATGTTGGTAATAACTGTTGGTTAAAAAGTGAAAATAAAGAACTATATATAATGAAGGTAGAACTTAGCATTTTTGGTACAAGGTTAAAGTCATCAAAGATTTATTTGATATTTATATATTTTATTCAATTTCTGTAGGTAAAAATCAACTCTATTGTGCTGATTTCTGAATTTGCTTTTTTGCTGAATTTTTTACTAGTGCTGTCAAACATTTAATCGCGACTAATCAATTAATATATATATATATATATATATATATATATATATTAGTGCTGTCAATCGATAAAAAAAATTAACTAATTAATCGCACATTTTTCTAAAATTAATCGCGATTAATTCCACCTAACATTAAAGTTTTTAAATATACTTTTATATTGCAATAATTTCGCATTCAATCTTCAAATGTACAATGTACAAACAACATAAAGACAGTATATTTTTTAATATTTCTTCGTCTTTTTTGTGATTGAAGGCCAGCATCATGATATCAATACTACTGATGTCTCTATAAAATAGTTTTTTCCCCTGAATATTTAACCATTGACTGTAGCCAGTCAGCATTACAGTATAATTTAGATCTATAAATTTTAACATTGATTAGACTTAACTTCTAATTTAAGTGAACTTAAAACAATCACCACATGAACCTATTATAATAAATGACATATTTAGCTACTTGTGCTCTTCAGCAGAAATATACAGAAAATTAATACTTACCAAAAACTAAATTCTAAATTAAATATAGATGAACCCCTTAAAGCTATAAAAGTTATTGATTTCCTCTTTTTTTTTCTTTGGTTCTTGGATTAATAGACATCACAGCAGCTGGTTATTAGCTTATTTGCCTGCTATTGCTTTAAAAACTGCTGCTGCTGAGCGTGACGCGGAGCTGACGTCTTATTTTCTGATGACTCTTTTTACCTTTTCTGACCCACTTCAGGTCTTAAAGTCTCTACTAATGAGCGGACGAGTTTTAAAACCATTTCAGAGACATGTTCTTAAATGTGATGCATATATAATATATTGTATGCATGCACGCAGTTTTAAGGCAGCTTTAATCGCCTTTTTTGTAACTTCGTGCCTTAACTGACGGCATAACTAGGACATTGCATGCACGTTTCTTTCGCTGTTTGATATGCAATGATACAGGCTGTGCGCAGTACCTTTGTCGTGTATTTGAAGAGCTGCGCTACGAGCACAGTATCTTTCCGCGCGTTTGACTCGAGCGCAGCGGAGGTGAAAGCTGAAGCATGCTGAAACGTCTCCCGTTTGATGTGGTCATAAAGACGTTCTGCATCTAAATAAGCGCAATCCCCTTTTTCAAAGAAAAAAGGGCCCAGAGGCAGCAGTTGCGAATGGGGTGGCTAACCCTAGCCCCGCCCCTGCGTTAACTGCATTAAATATTTTTAACGCGTTAATCAGAGAAAATTAATCGCATGCGTTAACGCGCTAATTTTGACACCACTAATATATATATATATATATATATATTTATTTATTATGTAAACATAACATTTTTTTAAAAATTATATACATGCATGTGTTTGTATTAGGGCTGTGCAATTAATCGAATTCGATTAGCATGCGCATCTCGTCAGTAAAGCCGGTTCCGTGATTAGCAGTAAATCGGCATCACTTGTTTTCAGATGGAGCGGCATTTACTACACAGAGCCGTAGTTCACCGACAAGCTAGGCAATATCGCGTTCATAATTGCAGACGAATCGCTTCCGATTTTGAACGCGATATTGCCTAGCTTGTCAGTGAACTACGGCTCTGTGTAGTAAATGCCGCTCCACCTGAAAACAGGTGATGCCGATTTACTGCTAATCACGGAACCAGCTTTACTGACGAGATGCGCATGCTAATCGAATTCGATTAATTGCACAGCCGTAGTTTGTATTTATATATACATAATAAATATACACAGTGTACACACATATTATGTGAACAAAAGCTTTTATTTTGGATGCGATTAATCGCGATTAATCGTTTGACAGCACTATTTTTTACTATTATAATTTTGCTGAAAAGCATATAATAAGCTGTTTGACAGCAGGCTCTGACAGCTTACCCCATACAATGTGATGACATGCCTCGCTATTATATGGGATGAATGGTAAACATTTTAAAATTATGAAGTCTAAATTTTTACTAAAGGCAATATTACATGCAATAATAAAGCATTGGCAGAATGCATTGCAATGCACTTAGTGAAAAATGTCATCAAAAATCTACACAGAGATTATTAAGAGAGTTGCTGAGTATATTTATGTCAATACTCAAACAATTCCACCTAAAAACACATTATTCCATCCTATAATTATATGTTTTGTGTGAATACTAGCACTGAGTCATTTACTTAGCAACATGATAATATCAGACTCAAGTCCCGTCCTCATTTTTTCTTGGTTGAATATCCTGTTTCACTCAGAAATATGTCTTGAAATGATTGAAATATGTTTCCAATGACAATTCAATATTGATTTTAACATTTTTTAACTATACCACCATTCAAAAGTTTGGGGTCGGTAAGTCTCTTTAGCACACCAAGGCTGCATTTTTAAAATCAAAAATACAGTAAAAACAGTAATATTGTGAAATATTATAACAATTTAAAATGACTGTTTTCTATTTTAATATATTAAAAATGTAATTTATTTCCGTGATGGCAAGGCTGAACTTTCAGCATCATTACTCCAGTCTTAAGTGTCACATGATCCTTCAGAAATATTTCTAATATGCTGATTTGGTGCTCAAGAATCATTTCCTATTATTATCAGTGTTGAGCTACTTAATATTTTTGTGGAAACCGTGATACTTTTTTTTTTTTTCAGGATTCTTTGATGAATAGAAACTCAAATCTTTTGTAACATTACAAATGTATAAGCTGTCATTTAACATTAACATTACAAAAAAACCGACCTCAAACCTTTGAATGGTATACAAAAAAAAAAAAAAAAAAATCACTCAGAATACGCTTGTAAATTTCACAAACAATTACAAAGAAACAGGAAGTAACAGGTTGAATTAAACTTGACATTTTGAAGTAGAAAAACTGAAATAGTATTTTCTTATAAAATCTACTTCAATAATCTTTGTGTCATTTACAATTTTGGAAAATCAAGTATAATGTATAAAGATTAAAAAAAAGTTTACCTGAGATGGTAGTGTTTCATGTAAGGAAATGGACAAAAATGATTGCCAATCCAATATTCAAAAGCATCACCATGGCAACCAAAATTGAATTAGGACCCTGGGTAAAAAGACACATGATGTAACAATTCCAGCAATAATCCATAAAACACACAACTGTAAGCATAACAAGACACTTACAGATTCTTCCGCTACGGTTTCATCAGCCATATCTATGCTGGCTTTCTTGGTTTCAGCTAAGCTCTTTGGTTTGATAGACTCTTGTTTCCTGATCTTGGGCTCTGGTTTGGGAGTGGCCGTCCTGACCATTTTGGGTGGTGGAGGCATCCTGGCCAGGCTAGACTGCGTCATCTCAGGCTCTTCATCTTCTGGTTCCTCTGGTGGAGGCAACTGCACCACCGGCTTCACGTAGTAACTGTGATAAGCAGCATGTAGCTGCCCATTACTTGTGCTGGCAGGTTTGGGCAGGGGTTCAGGGGCCTTGGGGGGCTTTGGTGGGGGAACGTCCTGTAGCTTGATGGCCGGTACAGGAGGAGGGGTGGATACTTTGGTGATCTCTGCCAAAATGGTTGCTCTCTCTTCATTGCTTATCTTGCGAGCTACACTACTACTGTCCTTGCTTATCTTTCGGGCTACGCTGCTGTTGTCCTTACTTATCTTGCGGCTGGCGCTGGGGTTGGGTGCTTGGCTCTGTTGAGGGGAGAGAGGAGGTGACGGGGTTGGGCTCTGGGCAGGAGAGTGGCTTGGAGTTGTGCCGCGCCGATAGAAAGGGCTGCCAGAAGGCTTCTCCTTCTCCTTCTCCTTCTCTTTAGGTGCTTCCTGCTTGATCTCCTCCACCGGCTCACTGAACTTTTGTTTGATGTAGTCAAGTCCTGAAAGGGAGGCATAAAATGTTGGACAAAGTCAGGGAAATTATAATACAATTTCACCAGCAATTTGACATAATTTATGGCATAATTATTACAGAAAACAAATTTTGACTAGTCACCAAATTTCACACACATTTGCCAAGTTATAGGTCAACATTGCCAAGGATGAAATATATATATATATATATATATATATATAAAAACAATGTTCTATTAAAAGTATATAATATAAAAATCTTCCATAATTTAATTTTTTATAAATAACCTTTTATCAGGTACAAACAAACAACAAACAATGTAGGCAAATCGCAAGTCATCGAGGAGCTATAGATTAAAAGAGAAACTTTTTTGGTTTATAAAACACATGTATTTAAATATAAAATAATATACAGTAAATATAATAATAAATATATACAAACATTCAAATATATAACAAATTAATATTTAACAAATAAACTTATTCATATGTTTATATTATTTGTGTGTAAAATATAACATTTATAAAATGATACTAATTAAATATAATTATATGAATTTATATATGTACATATATACATACATACATACCCATATATATATATATATATATATATATATATATATATATATATGCACAATCTAAAGTTATTTAGAAAATATAATATACAATATTACATACAATAGAGTTTATTTCTCTAATTGGAATATTTTGACTGTATTTTATTGTAAGATAAATGTAAATACACCAAGCTGTAACTGACCAGTGTCACTCTGGTTCTTAAAGAAATATTGTAAAGGGATATTGTGTGTTAAAGGGATAGTTCACCCAAAAATGAAAATTCTGTCATTAATTACTCACCCTCATGTCATTCCAAACTCATAAGACCTTCGTTCATCTTCAGAACACAAATTAAGATATTTTTGATGAAATCCGAGAGCTTTCTGACCCTGCATAGACAGCCACATAACTGACACGTTCAGTGTCCAGAAAGGTCGTAAGGACATTGTTAAAATACTCCATGTGACATCAGTGGTTCAACCTTAATTTTCATTTTTTTAACAATGTCCTTACTACCTTTCTGGGCCTTGAACGAGTCAGGATCAGGATTTCATCAAAAACATCTTAATTTGTGTTCTGAAGATGAATGAAGTTCTTAGGGTTTGGAACGACATGAGGGTGAGTAATTAATGACAACTATAATTTTGGGGTGAACTGTCCCTTTTAATGCAGCTTCATGTGTTCAAGTCTATTCTGTAAAATAAAAACAGTTTTGGTAATGTGTGTGAAGTTTTCTAGTTCTCAAAACATGGTTTGCTCAGTCACCCTGTCAATGAAAACTCTCTGTCCAATCTGGATCAATTAACTGCTGAAACCGCTCAGAGGATAGCGGCAAAACTATGAATGACGCAGTGCTGAGTTTGCATAATAGAGCTTTCCGGGAAAATCGTACGGCTCCAACTAGCTTAAGCCCAAACAATTTAACTGCAGTTTAATTCACTTGACATCTCTGGCATCCATGATGACCAGCTTCAAAGAGTGCGAGGGCATTCTTAATGTTTAAAAGGCTTAAAGTATCCTCTGAAGATAATTTCTCACAATAACATGATAAGAGCTCATGCTTTATGGAGGGTCCATTCTGCTTCTTTCTGTCTGATCTGAACTCCTGTCACAAGTTCCTGGCATTGTTTGAATGATTTACTGGTCTAAAGAGACCATGTTAGCTCACTGCAGGCATAATTCACTGCCAAACACACAAGCCTGTTCTTCTGTCATTTACAGAAGACACTTATGTACTTATATGAGCAGCTGTTAACTAACTTAATTGTTCTTAAAAATCATTAAGCAGAACACATACTAATGAAAGAAAATATGTATCTATCAACATTCAGATTGACTTTGATCATATGACGTCTCATGTTACAAGCCATTGTGTAGAGTGTTATTCTCTAACCAACGCCAAGAACTGTTAATCTTGTAGTTGCGGAGCAACTTAAAAATAAAGTCCACATAATGCTCTAAGATTGCTTTGATCTCTCTTTAATCCTCAAGCAAGACTCTGAAAGTGGAAGTCTGCTACCCTGGGATGGCACAATAGTAAAATACTGTTTTAGATAAACAAAACAACAAATATAATGCACTTGAGCAGTTTTATTCAAAATCATTTTAATATTAAATCCTGCATTACTATTAAATGAACAAACAAACTCAGAAATTGCGGGTAAATTAGAAAACAATTACAAACAAAAAGCAAGTAACACTGAATTAAACATGACATTCTGAAGCAAAAAAAAAAAAAAGTTTAGTATTTTTTAGGAATTTTTTTCCAATACTCCATTTACAACTTCACTAGTGCTATTAAACGATTAATTCGCATCCAAAATAAAAGTTTTTGTTTACATAATATATGTGTGTGTAATGTATATATTTATTATTTATATATAAAAGCACACACACATACAGTATATATTTTGAAAATATTTACATGTAGTTACATGCATATATTTATATTCATATAATTTATATTATATATAAATATATTTAAGAAAAATGTTATGTTTAAATAATAAATATATGCATGCATGTTTTTGTATTTATATAGGCTATACATAATAAATATACACAGTACACACATATATTATGTGAACAAAAACTTTTATTTTGGATGCGATTAATCATTTGACAGCACTATTTTTTACTTACACAACTAAAGGCAACATAAAAATGCACAATAGAACTAGACCAGTGATTCCCAAACAGAGTTGCATGTAAACCAAACTAGCATATATAGTATATATATATATATATATATATATATATCGTTCATGTAAATAAATGTTACTTTAATTATTTAAATATATACAGATCCTCAGATTTTTTAGATCTTCAGAGAGTTCTTTGCCATGAGGTGCCATGTTGAACTTCCAGTGACCAGTATGAGAGAGTGAATGCAATAACACCACATTTAACACACCTGCTCCCCATTCACACCTGAGACCTAGTAACACAAACGAGTCACATGACACCGGGGAGAGAAAATGGCTAATTGGGCCCAATTTGGACATTTTCACTTAGGGGTGTACTCACTTTTGTGGCCAGCGGTTTAGACATTAATGGCTGTGTGTTGAGTTATTTTGAGGGGACAGCAAATTTACACTGTTATACAAGCTGTACACTCACTACTTTACATTGTAGAAAAGTGTCATTTCTTCAGTGTTGTCACATGAAAAGATATAATAAAATATTTACAAAAATGTGAGGGGTGTACTCACTTCTGTGAGATACTGTGTGTATATATATATATATATATATATATATAAAATTATCCACAGATGACGGCTATAATGGATAATCCTGGCCATATTCCAGCACCATTAGACAGTGCTATGTGGGGGAACGTTCTGTTTAAATCCTCTGGAGCACTGCACCCTCGCCGACCTTAAATTAAACCGAACGTCAATAACGAGAGGTATTCATTTAATAGTCAATGGGACGGAAAGGCCTCATCTTCTAAGGTTGTGCCGGAGTTACGCAATCACATCCGCTGCCTTTGTGGATTAGATTATGGCACCTGTGCTGTGTAGTTATAAAAAATAATTTTCTTAATCACTATTTGCCTTGTTTTTCAATAATAATAATAAAAAAACCATCTAAACGTCATTAAATAAGACTTGTTTTCAGAGAAGATATCTTGAATTAGGTTCTCTAACATTAATTATTAAAAGGCAAAAAAATCTTAAGTGAATTATTTGTATCTAAAGACAAAGACAAAAAGATTAGAAAATGATTTTTATATTGTAACAATACAAAAAGCAATGCTTCTTATTAATTAAATAACTAAATTCTGGAAAGTCCTTGTTGCCTTAAAAGAAGATCATACAATATGATGAGGCATCAAGATGTATAATGAGAACTGTCATGTTGTCATGTGAAATTCAACTCCAAAAATAAGTGGTGGCAATAGAACCTCACAGGCTCAAAATCAGCATAAGGCATTTGACAAAGATCCAAAGGCCTCTCTTATGACACGAGAAGGATTATGAAATCTTTTCACCCACCGTTAAGAGACACAACTCAATTACCCCTGACACGAGGGCGGATGGCACTGAAGCAGTACTATTGTCTCAACATGCAATAGATCAAATTCAGAGACGCTACAACACAGCACAAACAAACTAATCAGAGGCATGACAAACATACAGATGCAGTCTGTGCAATCAACCTTAACCTTTTGTTTATTATCTACATTGTGAAGAATATTAATAGGCTCCCTAACCTAATAAAAGGAGCATGTGATATGGGGGGTTTTGAATTTATTAAGCACTTCATAAATTCATGCCAGTGGAGCCTTGTGTGTATTTATGAAACATGCCATAATGTATTTTACTGACAGACGTTTGATGGAATAATAATGACTGATTTATAGTCGATCTATGTATATTTATCTTTTACTGAAGCAACCTTCTCTCAATGCTAGACCAGATTATCTGTGTACTCTCTCAATACATGTTCCTGGCCTTTTTATTTATTTTTCTCACAACTGCGACTTTAATTGCGACTGTATTAAGAAAATACTTAATATAATAATAATAATATATTTTGTCTTATTTATTATGATTGTTTGTTATGAGAAACAGTTGTAACTGTGAGAAAAAATAAATACATACATGTATTTATTTTTCTCACAACTGTGACTGTATTAAGAAAATACATTATAGATACGTAAATATGTACATATATACAACAAATAATAAATAAACATTTATACAAAAATGTATACTTTATTTACTTATAAATACACGTTCTTTGCCTTCTTTAATAATAATAATAATAATAATAATATTATATTTCTTATTTATTATGTTTGTTTATTAGGAGAAACAATTTTAACTGTGATAAAAATAAATATATGTATTTATTTTTCTCACAACTGTTACTTTAAGTAGTTGCGACTGTATTCGGAAAATACATTATAAAAATGTAAATACGTGCATATATGTAGGCTACATATACAGTATACAAGAAACAATAAATTAAAAATAATACATATATTAATCTATAAGCTATTTACTTATGAATACATGTTCTTGGCCTTCTTTAATAATAATAATAATAATAAATTATTACATATGTGTATTTAATTCTCAATTGCAACTTTATGTATGTACATATATGTGTGTATATATACACATACAAACGTATATACACACATAACATAGTAAGAATGTGTGCGTGGATCAACAGGTATACACACACATAAACACACCCATACAGATTTTTTGTTCTGTTTATACAACAAACAGTCAAAATTGTAAGATAAATGAATACATTATATATTATTTATTTATTATATATGTCAAAATCTGAGCCATCAAGGTTGTACTGAAACGGCATAAATAAATAGAGAAAAAGAGAGATGAACTGTTGGGGGTCATAAGGTCAGGGCAGCACCTGGCTTCTGTGCACCTTGCATTGAGGAGACGGGCAGTGATTGAGTGATTTAAAGGGAAGAGGGAAGAGGAGGTGCAGTCAGGGTTCAAAATGTCTGACTGAAGGAATGGACAGCTGCAGTCAGAGTCCTGCTCGCTGTCCTGCCATTCCAGCTCCCGACCATTCCAACTATCCTAAAGGACACACTCGCTCCAAATATAGCGCAATTAACGTCACTCTATAAACTTCGTCGGGTAGACCATTTCAAACGGGGCCTAAAGACAACCATAGCGACGGTGCAGCATTTTTTCCTGATGTGTTACAAAGGCATACTTAACCTCTGCACTAATCTGCCATAAGCCAGAAATGTCAATTACGAGTGCTGGTGTTTACTCTTCTGAGCGCGATGTTTGAGAGCTAGTGGGAGAACCAGGCAACGCTGGGGATCAGGCGGATCAGGCCAGATCATATCAGAAAGCCACTGTGTTTTCATACGACACTTCGAATTGAAGTAGGTTTGTTTCTGCGATTAAAAAACACCATTATATAAAACAAAAAATAACTGTTTTTCATTTGAATATATTTTAAATGTAATTTATTCCTGTGATGGCAAAGCTGAATTTTCAGCACCATTACTCCAGTCTTCAGTGTCACACGATCTTTCAGAAATCACTCTGAAGTTCAAGAAATATTTGAGTCACAAAGTGTTTGATGTTACACTGAAAGTGTTGTTTAACTGGTTGCAGTGTTTGTTCAAGCACACTGTGTGTAGTTAGGAAAGATGATGTTATGGGGATATTGCCTTTGTTAAACAATAAAAGTAAAGTCTAAGCACTGCAAATGAGCAAACAGGACCAGGAAACGACCAGGAATTTCTAATTAACATGGAAACATGTGGGCAGCATATTGCATGCGAGTCCTGTAAAAGAAACCTCACCTAAATAAATACACAGAGAAGTGCTAACCCTTGCAACTCTTGAAATGTGAATGTCTGGCCAGTTTTAGCATGCAGGGTACTGAAAACGTATCGTATTAAATAAACACATGGCTGTTGTGACCTCAAGTGTGTTAGTCATTAAATCTAGTGGCACTTATTATAGGCTCATTAACAAATTATATCCTCCCTTGGATTAATCTGAAGCACTACTATCAAAATGAACCTGTCTACTTGAATGAATCTAGCCTAACACATCATGCCCACTGAATTCAATTTATCAACAAAAATGTACTATTATATGCAAATTTACATATACCATTCAATTTTGGGATCAGTACAATTTTAGGATGCATTTAATTACCAGTAAAGACATTCATAATGTTACAAAATATTTTAAATAAATGCTGATCTTTTAAACTTTTTATTCAGCACCAACTCAGGATATTATAATGATTTTGAAAGATCATGTTACACTGAGGACTAGAGTAAATGCTGCTGAAAATTCAGCTTTGCCATTACAGAAATAAATTACATTTTAAAATATAGGAAACCGTTATTTTAAATTGTAATTGTAATATTACTGTTTTACTGTACTGTTGATTACAAATACAGAATTGATGAGCATAAGAGACTTAAAAACATTAAAAAATTTTACCGACCCCAAACTTTTTAACAGTAATGTGTAGGGGTGGGTATATATTTTTGATACCATAGAAATTTCATAAGTCTTGACACCAGTGTCAATATCACAAAAAAACGAATACTAGCTTAGTAGCCTAAAAAAAACACACACAACTCAAGCTCACTGAAGACAAGTAAAGAGTTGGCGATTATACAACAATAAGAAACTAATTACACGCAATAGGACAAAAAAACTACAGTAGAACAAATACATAAATGCTGCAAACATTGTATAAAGTAATCAAATGTACAAAAACAGTGCATATTCTTCACTGTGTACTTTAAATATATATTTCTTCTTATTAAAGTTCCAAAAGTGATTTAGTCAAGAGAAATTTTCTGTCTCTTTGAGAAATTTTCTGTCTTTTGTTGTTTGATTAACATCAATGACAGACAGCAGGAATATTAGACTGCTGTCACTTTAAGAGCTGCCCGGATCCAGTACACTGTTACACATGTGTTTTTCTTTCTCAGCTGTTTGCTTTCACTTAGAACCTAAATTACAGTGTTTACAAGGATACTTGCAAAGACAATACACATACAAGTACGCATACAATACGCATAACAAGTGTGTGTATTTAACCGTTCAAGTTCTATAAAGCAGCAAAAATAAGTCAGTTCAATAATCCCATGCTCTATGAGCGCCGTCTTCATGTGCATATGGCGAAATGAGTTCTCTTTTGCAGCTGATTGCATTTCAACGGCTTAAAATCACTTGTTTTTTAAAAACCGCAATGCTTAAAAATGCATGCAAATAATACCACGATAGAGACAATAGTCCAAAATCTCAATCGGTTGACAATTTTCTACTGGTTAATCGTGTCTACAAGTATATCGCCCACCCGTAGTAATGTATGTATTTTTGATGCTTATGTCCAGTTACTCTGTGCATTTTCTGTGCAGTTCATCTTAAATAGGCACAATCTTACATTACAAATTCTTACAAAACCAGTTTCGCTTCTTCACTGAACAAGCCGGAATAAGGTAGTGTTAAACAATCTGGCATTAGATTTCACAAATAATGGATTGTAGTTTAGACAAAAGGGAAAATCAGGTCACTAAGAGAGCAAAAATAAATGGTAGAACAAAAAAGTGAGCAAATCTGAGCAACAGCAGTTCTCCAGAAACAGCTCAGTTTAATTAAGATTTTATCTCCCTGGCGGCTCTCGCAAAGATTTCACAGGTATCTGTAAGACATGATTCATTTGCACAGTCATATCCTGTCCAACACGAGCGTCTCCTTGTGAAGGTGATTTCCAGTTATAGATCTGCAGAAGGTTATGTACCAGGCCCCTTGTGAGTTTGACCTTTATCCCTTGACCTCCCTTTGCTCAGCTGGCAAGAGTTTATGGTGTAGTTTGGGTGGGGTTTGCTTCTGAAAACTGAGAAGTGTTTCTGGAACCATTTCCATGAGAGGTGAGCGGCACAATAAAGCTGTAACTTGACATGCCCACTTCTTATCTGAATCCGCTTACTGATAGCAATGTGCCATACGCACGACACACTCAACAAGCCTTACATTCCTCATCCAGAGAACATTCTCGGTTTGATATGGACGACATTCTTTGGCTGCTGTCAGAGGGATTTCCAAAGGGAACTAGAACAATCATAGAGGAACAGTCTACTAATATTAGTGCTCTGTAATGTTGAGTAATAAACTTCATTTGTTTTGAATAAGACTGTTAGTGTACACTGCAAAAAAAATGATTTTCTAAACAAATATTTTTGTCTTGTTTTTTTAGTAAAATATCTAAACATTCTCAAATCAAGACACACTGAAAAGCAAAATTACGTAAAACATAACATTGTTTTAAAATTAAGTGACATTATGCTTCAAACAATAGCCTAACAAATAAAAAACTTGTTTTACCTTTGCATTTAAGTTCACTTTTTTTTTTTACCACAGTTGTATATATTATATATGTTAAGCAAGTATAAACTTACTTAATATTGGTCATTTGTTTAGAAAACTAAACTTAAGTACTCCTCTTACTTCTCAAGTATCTCCTCATGTATCTTGATTTAAAAATGTTTAAATATTTGTAGTGTAAATCAAATAAAAAATACTGAGAAAGAAAATATTTTTTTTGCAGTGTAATATGCTCATTGTGCACAATTACTAATAAAAATAACATTAAACATAAAAAACAATGTCCCTAATCCGCTAACACATCAGTATTAGAATTATATATGAATCTGCAAGTGAAATGTTTACAGAGACAATATTGAGAAAAACGCATTTCTGTAGCTGCTAACAGTACAGCACCAAGGTCATAGGTTCGATTCCCACTAATGCACGGACAAAATCGAAGTTCCTTTAGATAAAATTGTCTGACAAATGCATAAATGTAATAAAAAATGTATATGTATTACGTAGAGATATTCTGATATTTACCATGGCTTCCCAGTACCACTGAATTTAAGAAAACTATAGCTTGCAAAACTGTAGTTTCCAAAGAAAAAATAAAATAAAACTAAAATAAATAAGTAAATAAATAAATAAATTAGTGCTGTCAAACGATTAATCGCATCCAAAATAAAAGTTTTTGTTTACATAATATATGTGTGTATACTGTGTATATTTATTATGTATATATGAAAACAAACACTTGCATGTATATATTTAAGAAAAATACGTTATGTTTATATATTAAATATATTTATATATAATATAAAATATAAGAATATAAATGTATATACACATGTAAAGATTTTCAAAATATATACTGTATGTGTATGTATTTATATATACATAATAAATATACACAGCACACATACATATATTACGTAAACAAAAACTTTTTTTTTTTGGATGCGATTAATCGTTTGACAGCATTAAAATAAAAAATAAAAATAAAACCCTAAGGTCTGCATTTAAATGCTATTTATAGATAAATATTATAGATAAATAGTATGACATTTATCTTTATTTTATTTTAATTGTAATATTTTATATAATACTTTATTTAAATATTTACATTACAAATGCCCAATGTTTGTATTTAAATAATATTTTGACATTAAAATACTAAAATAAATAAATAAATCATATTTTTTTGGCAATTTTCATGTTATTTGTCTCACAACCATGAGTACATTAACATTTTTCTACTAATATTTACATATTAATGTTCTGAAAAATGACAGTGAGAACTACACTGATATGCAAAGGTCAGACAATCATAACAGAGGTCTGAAATCCTAAAGGTAGAGCAAAAAGAGAGAGCCTGGAAAATATGTCATATCACTGTCAAAAAATCTACTCACACTTTAGTATAGAGACCAATTCTCACTATTAACTAGTTGCTCATTAGCATGCCTATTATTAACATACTGGCTGTTTATTAGTACTTATAAAGCACATATTCTGCATGACCACTTTTTGCATCCCTAATCCCACCCGATATACATAAACTAAACAACTACCTTACTATTAATAAGCAGCAAATTTGGAGTTTATTGAGGCAAAAGTCGTAGTTAATGGTTTGTTAATAGCGAGAAACCTTAAAATAAAATGTGACCAAAAACCTTGATCAACTTGATTAGAGCCTGGGAAAAACACTCATGTACCCTCAGCAGAGCTCCACTGAGCTAGGTTAAAGGTAAGTATATGTTGCTAGGATTGTAAGTGAGGGTGTGTGGTTATAATCTGGTGGCTTTCATCAGGGGTATTTAAGTCTTATATTCAGGGTGTGTGTGGGGGAAAGTAAAACTTTTATTCAGTAACTTACCTGGTTGATGGAAGCTTGGAGATAATTCACAGGCCACAGCTCTGGCTAAGTCTGATTCCTGACACGCTGCAAGTGCAGCCTGGTCTGCTGCTTCACTCTTAGTCCTTGCGTGGGATGTCCTGTACACACAAGACAGAGAAAGTTATAGCATAAATTATAATTTTTTTTTTTTTTTTTTTTACAGTATTTAAATAAATGTAAATAAAAGTTCTGCTGTGAGAGTGTGCTTGTGCTATGTATTTTAAATTCTGAAATATAAATAAATATAAATGTAATATATTAAATATATTCTATTACAGGTCATTAATTTCTTTGAATGAGTGCTTTGCTGAATGCTTGTGCTTGGGTTTTGAAACGAGGATGCATTAACGTATATGTATTGCTGTGGGCTGCCTTTAGCTGTGTGTAGGGAGGAGGAGGAGGAGGGGGGCAGAGGGGATCTGTGTGTATATATGCACATGTGTGCTCTCAATACATATGTGTATATGGAGAGTGGCGGATTCCTCTGCCTAAATAGTACTATGGGGTGTGCTGATCCCCCGTTTTTGTCAAATCCAAATCCTGCTTTTACAAATGGATGGGGACAAAGCATTTAATCCGGTCAGAGAGCACAGACCACAAACCACAAAAAACATCCCTCTTACTCAGCAGACAGCACACATGGCGAGAAAGCTAAGCCTTGTATTCAAAATAAATAAATAAATACATTATTTAAATTATTTACAGCACTTAAATAAATTTAAAAATATTATTATATTAAACCAGTAAAACATTATTTGCATACAATATTTATAACACTTGATATTTATTTTTTTTATCATATATTTTAATATTCCAATAATAAATGTACTTATTCAAATAATATTAAATATTAAGAAATTAGAAAATTAATCAATACAATAAATCATATCTAATATCTGTATATGCTTGTTTGGGCCATGCCTGAGGAAGTTACCAAGAAAAAAAAACAAATTTACTGCTGTGTACAGCATGTGACATTGTTGATATTTGAAACTCTGGAAACATGTAAGATTATTAAGATCTTTTTCTCAAGAGCAAAAGCATAAGTCTTCAAATGTTTCAAGGAGAAAAAAAAATCATGAACACAGGGTGTGATTATGAAGTAAACAAGCACACAAAAAAAAACAAAAAGAGAAAAAGGTTTATGTTGGGATCATGATAGGCTTGGCCTCTGGGTGGCTTTAATGAAGCCTGCATCATACTGAAACACAAGCTTATGGACAGGAATCAAGAGGTGACCTGCTTCTCAAATCCCTTCAAAACCCCCGACGTGCTGCAACACACTGTTTTCCTCTTCTCATAGACCAGCCAGATTGAGTCTGTGCAGCGTATGCATTAGGCATCGGGGATTTTTCCCGTCGGTTCAGGGATATTACTATAACTATTACGCAACCTAGCATCAAAAGCACAAGATAAACACTCTAAAATGCAGCGGATTAGTCCATCTTGGTGCTTCAGCTAGACCAACCTTCAAATACGCATCAAAACAAGATGCATCAGCAGAATGGGATGTCTGAAAGGAATCTTTAAGTGCATATAGAAATTAAAGCTTTTAGTTCCGTATAAACTATCAATCAGCTCCTTCCTGTGGCCATGATGGATTGAGATGTTTACGGCTTCGTTAAACCCTTCTTAGACAAAGTGGACGTCTGTTTTAATCGTTAACCATATTTAAAATGCAAGAGGCCAGATGCTTTGGGACAGTCTGCGGCTGCCAGTGCAAAAAACAAAGAGGTACTTTCTGCCCAGCTTCGGATTCTGACACATATGGGCCTCTATTTCCGATAGTCACATAATAACGATCATTGTAGAATCCTCACATAAAAGTATGCAAAGGAAGTGATGAAGTGTGAGGGAGTTCTAGATGCATCTATTTGGGGTATAAGACAGACTGTGGGGTTATGAAGGCCAGTCTTTGAGCTCCTTGCATAACCTCAAGGCCCACAATAAGACTCAATAAGCAAATTCACATAAAACATATTATTATGATAAATACAACATGTAAGCGAAGTCAAATCTTCTTTTTTTTTCAACTCTTTACAATAAAACTGTAATGGCACATGAGATAGCCTACTGAATATATATACTTTTAAAGAAATTAATAGTTTCATACAGCAAGGATGCAATAAACTGATCAAAAGCGAGAGTAAAGACATTTATAAGGTAACAAAAGATTTCGGTTTCAAATAAATGCTGTTCTTTTGAATTTTTAAGAATTCTGAAAAACTAAATTATCACAGTTCCACAAAAATCTGAAAGCAGCACAACTGTTTTAAACATTAAGTTAATAATAAGAAATGTTTCCTGAGGAGCAAATCAACATATTAGAATGATTTCTGAAGGATCGTGTGAAAACTGATAATGATGTTGAAAATTCAGCTTTGCCATCACAGAAATAAATTACATTTTAAAATATATTAAAATAAAAATTTTAGGTTACACTTTATTTTAAGGTATCCTTGTTACAGTGTAATTACACATTTAAGTACTGAGCAATATAATTAACTACATGTACTTACTGTAAAAATATTTCACAGTATTACTGTATTTTTTACTGTATTTTTCATCAAATAAATGCAGCATCGATGAACATATGAAAAAAAATTAAGGGGAAAAATATACACGTTTGAATGGCAGTTTAAAGTGGAGTCCAAAAGTCTGACACCACTAGTATAAAATGCTTCTATTTCACATTTATTGAAGAATTTAATACAATATTTTCCTCATCAACATAAATTAATCAATTCATTTCAGAACGTTTTGGTATTTGGCATAAATTTAGGAATCGTAATGCTTGTCTGTTTTACATTTTATAAAAATACTAAAAATTCATTATTTTTATAATTAATACTGCTTATACTATTTATTATATTTCATTATTTGCCAATTTAAATCTCGTATTTTCAGTATGGTCTCAGAAGTTTAGACCTGACTGTACATATACTGCACAAAAGCATGCGAAGCATTCTAAAATATGAATAAGAGACTAACAATTAAAAATCTCTCTCTACTTTATATAGTCCATCTCTTCAAAACGCATCAGTCTCTGTGTGTACCTACTTGAAGACCTCGGGTATTTAAAACCCCGGTATGCATGTCTGCACCCCTCTAATTTTAATGGTGCACTTGAATTTCACCCCCTCTCTGTGACCTCCTTTCAGGCCAGGCCTGAGACAAATCAGTGTCTATGCGCCTGCGGGATTGTCTGGTCCCCCCTCAGGCCATTGGCCCACATTGAGAAGAGCCAACATGGCTGATCTAAGATCAGTTTTGCAAGTTTTCATATAATGGTTAAGATGAGGATTCTAGTAGCACAGGCTGCCTCCAGATCACAGCAAAAGGTCCATTTCCACCCGGAGCTATTTGCGGAATCTCTGCTACATTTGCTGACACCGTTTTGCTGTGAGCCGGTGCTGGCAATTGGTATGTACCCGCCTCTCTCTCTCTCTCTCTCTCTCTCTCTCTCTCCGTGACCTTCTCCCTCCCACATTTCCTCAGTTATACAGGAGATATTTGCATTTTATTCAACAAGCCAAAATCTGCCCTCTAAGATGTTTACGTGGTACACAGACATAAATCAAACTCTAGGTCTCAGTGATGAATCATAGCAAAGACCTGAGTATTGTGCATTTGAATAACTAATAAAGAGGGAGGCTTTGGTTATATCACTTTGAATAACAAATCCCTTTAGGCTATGAAAAGGGCTGATGAAGCACTGGATAAGCAGTACCTAAAAGGGATAGTTCACACAAATATAAAAATCATGCAATTATTTACTCAGCCTCCTCAAGTCGTTCCAAACCTGCATGACTTTTTTCTTCCATGCAACATGAAATGACAAATTATGAAGTCTTCAGATTATGAAGTACATTGTGCCCACATCTGATACTTTTGCCACAAAGGACAAAAGGGCTCAATAAAAGTATCACAACTATGCTCTACTGTTCAAAAGTGTAGGGCCAATAAGATACAGCAAGGATTAAATTGATCAAATGACAGTAAAGATATTTATAATGTTCCAAAAGATTTATTTTTCCATTTCAGCTTTGCATCAGAGGAATAAATTACATTTTACAAAATATTAATAGAAAACAGTTATTTTAAATTCTAATCATATTATTGTTTTACTGTATTTTTGATCAGAAACTGCGTTGATCTTTTCATTTTCATCAAACTTTTGAACAGTAGTCTAATCCATATTGTTTTTGCATAATATTTTAGTCATGTGACAGCTTTGTGTGAGGATACAAATTTAAGTTCACTCTTATTCCAAATCATTGAGTCATGAGTTAAATACAAATCATTAGAGTGAAAGATTCGTTTAGGAATTGGACTGATCTGATTCTTGACTATGAATCAGTTCAAATCTCACTGGAGTGGAAGGTAAATACTAACTATATTATGAGTCAATTCCTCATACAAAGCTGTGATATGAAGCAATTTATGTTGTTTTTTAGTGGCTATCTTCATTTTTGGAGCTTTTTCATGTCAAGGAAAATACCTAAATGCAGATTCTTCAAAAAGATCAAAGTGTTGTGAATACCACAGTGTTCGGAATGAACTTATAGGTTGAGTAAATGATGAAAGAATTATTGCTTTAAGAGAACTTTCACAGTATATTTTGAAACTGCAGTACAATAGAAGTAAAATGCATTAAGCACAGAGTGAAATACACTTCAAATAATCAGTCAGATGTTTAAATCTAGTGTTTAGCATGCTTTAAATTGTATACAATTAGCACAATGCTTTTACATACATGCAATGTCTAATGCTGGACTGCTAGCAGATGGGAATGTGGAATTACGCTGACTTAATTAATGCCTTGCTAAAATAAACAACAAAACATAATCATTTATCCAAGCTGTGTTGCAAATGAGTTGAGGAACAAAATGGTATGCTGAACATGCACGGCAAGGCAACGTACATAAACACTGATGACAAAAATACAGTCAGCCGTTGTAATCATGAAGATGCTGTGATATTCTGTTAGTCTTACTGATTTTAGGTTAAGTAGCAAACTGTGAGGACATTCAATCTAGAAAAAGCAGACCCTAATATTTCTCTAGTGTAAAATGAGAGAAGACTTTAAGGATGAGATGAAGGCACTGGCATTGAGCAATACAAAAACGAAGCTGTACTTTATACTTTAAAAAAGCAGATAGTTGGCACAACAAAAGAAAAGACACACTCTTGACTTCACTCCAAGGTTTTTCAATATAGATCATCTTTCAACATTTGCAGTGGGTTTACTATAATAATTTATGCCGATAAACTTTCTTGGTGTAGGCATACTTTGGTGAGCAAAAATAGGATAAAAAAAAAAAAAAGTGTGATCTCAGCCTCATATATCCACCTCATCCAACTTGTCACTCAAATTCTGATACAGGGGTGGAATAAATTTGCACATTTCAGAATTTCCGACAAGGCTGAAATAAAAAGAAATCTGGTTTTCTGTTGCAGGCAAGATCATACTCAGGTTAGTGAGATGTTCAATGCATCGATATACCAACATCTCTTCAGCATCCATTACTAAAACATAGACAGATGCTTGGCTGGGAGAATAGTCAAAATCAGCTTTGATTAAATAGAAAATACCCAGTGCATGGGCATTTCCGCCTGGATTAGCTTTTTAATCTCTTTTTGACATACTTTGAGTGGCAGTCATTGACAATTTCAAGTATTCCAGATATCACCTGCTCACAATCATCCTGGATACTTGTGCTTGAGTATTAATGTGATATCAAAGCCAAAAAGCCACATACAATGAATATTACTTCAGATTTTACTCAAAGCAAACCTCAGCTGATATTCTGCGTGTTAATATGAGAAAGCAGAAGTAGCTTACGGTTTTAAATTTTGATCTCTAGAATCTTTAGAACACGTAGTCTTTGAAAATACTGCCCAGAACAAATATTCACATGCCAATATCAAAGGAACTGCACGACAGATCTCAGATCAGTGTGAAAAGTATTGCTTTCATGCCTCACAGGCTGCTGTCCTGAGTCAAACCGAGACATTTCAGCACATCGCTTCACAAAATACCCCCGCTAAAGTGAGCATTTTTTGATCTCCTTCTCAAAAAGCCCTTGAAATCGTTTGATGAATAGTAAATAGTCTTTAGTTTCGTCATGACATTTTTTTAACACAAAAATGAATAAAATGTTAATTTTTTCTAAAGTTTCAATTCATCCTTAAATAGCAGGCAGTATGCAGTATATATATTGTGCGGTAAGTATTCCATTCTGAATATGATTTCCCATTTATCATCTGCTGAGTCCAAAATCACATACTCTCTGAGTACCTACTTCTTTTAAATAAGTATACACTTACTCTGTATTCATTTAAAAAGTACATTCTATATAGTATAAACGTAATCTGGAGTGGGCATTCTACATTTATGTTTTCATTGTTATGTGACCAACAACATCAGCTGAGTTGCTTCACTGCCATTCACAAATTCTCTCCCGTGGCCTCAAGGGATAGTAAAATGCTGCAGGGATGACGTATTTCTGTAGGCCAAAACCCAGAAACGTGTTAGCATGTTAGCTTACTTCCAGTTCAATGGGAGTTTTTTTTTTAACGGGTTTTTTTGGTTAAATGCCTGAAACAAGGTCAACAAGCTCAACAAATTTTCATGTTTTATTCTACAACATAAAAACTGTCTTGAAAAAGACGGTTACTAAATGGCTAAATGGGACTACAGAGGCTGTCAGGGACAGGGGCGTTACCTCTGAGGAGGCAAGGGAGGCAATGCCTCCTCAAAAAGCTGGATGAGAAAAAAATGCAGATATTACAAAATATGACATTAAAAAGTGTTTAAATAATGCAATTTTTTTCTAAAGGAAAACTGTTTAACAGCAACACCAGCGGGAAAAGTTACAATGGGAGTCGCATCTGTTGTGCCTCCCCTGAGCCCTTTGAGTTTTAATAGACCCCCCTAAGCATGCGGTGCCCTAAGCAATGGTGGCCAACGAGTTGAAGGTCCAAATTGCAGTTTAAATGCAGCTTCAAAGAGCTCTACAGGATCACAGCTGAGGAATAAGGATCTCATCTAGCAAAACGATCGGTCATTTTCTTAAAAAATAAAAAAATTATATACTTTTTAATCAAAAATGCTCATCTTGCACTAGCTCTGCGATGCACATGCGTGTCTTCATGCATTGCAATAACGTTGGAAAGGTAGCGCACAATTAGTTCTTCATTTGTGTACTCCAGTTCAAAAAGGCAGGGTAGGGCGAAAAGTCTCCGCCAACTTCAAAATCGTCCAACATCGTTGTTCTACCTTTTTTGTAAAAGGCGTTTGACTTTCTTTGCATGTTCGCTTTGTAAACACTGGGTCGGTACTTTTGCCTACGTCATGCGTGCGTGATTACGTAATGAGTGAAGATGAGCATTTGTGGTTAAAAGTATATAAATTTGTATTTTGAAACTGCAATTTGGACCTTCAACCCGTTGGCTCCCATTGAAGTCCACTATATGGAAAACTATACTGAAGAAAGAAAGACATGAACATCTTGGATCACATGGGGGTAAGTAAATTATCAGGAAATTTTCATTCTGGAAGTGAACTACTCCTTTAAGTAAAAGCCCCAAAACCTTCATTTTTAATTTCATGGCATCTTTAACGTTGAGAATATACATGTATCACTGATTATCAAAGATGTCCACTTGATCATCCATTAGTGAATCTTATTTATATCTGCTGTGTTTTAGCAAGAGCTTGTGATCTTTGCATCCGTTCAGTGAGATCTGCATCCTGTTTATTTATCTTGTGATCAGTACAAAATGGTCACGCTGCTATCGCTTTCTAATTTTCACTCTTTATTAAATTAATGAAATAAATAAACAGGAAGTAGGAGCGAACCATCTGCCTCCCTCACAGTAACACTTCTACTGCAGAAAAAGGAGTGCATGGCTGACAGGATGACTGGATGCAATTGCCATGGCAACGCTACAGCACTCTGGCAGGTGCTTCTACACATCATCTGGCCCTGTGTTAACAAATAGCAAGAGCTTTACAAACCAAGCGGAATAAAGACTTTACGGCTATGGCACGAATTCTGGATCACATATACTCACTTAACACTGGTGTACATGGAACACAGCAGGGTGGGATAGTACATGTCGTGCATTCAAGCGAAAAGCTTTGGGAGCTTAAACACACACAATCACACACGTCGTTGAGAAACTCGATGTCTCTTGTACGGCGTTCACGGCACTCTGTTAGAGGAAAGGTCACATCGCCTGGCAACTGACTGCATTGAGCTCCAGCTGCAATTTTAATTAGGGTAAAACTGTTTCCTGCCCTCTGCTTCCTCTCCTTCTGTTCACAAGCATGCGGTCAATACAAGCAGGTGAAGTGGGCACGTCTTCCACTTCACCACTTTGATTCACGTGCAAACAAATCCATATGGCCCTAACGGTCAACTCCAGCACACATCTTTCATTACAATCTAGGTGAAAGGGGAACAGGACAGTTCACTTCTTAATACTATTAGTAAAGGGTCTTAATACTAGGCCTATTATATTGTTTACTTATGCATTATTGATATTATTTTTTTTAAAGAAATTAAGACTTCTATTCAGCAAGGATGCATTAAACTGATCAAAAGTGACAGAAAAGAAATGAAAAAATGCTGAATAAATAAATAAGTAAATAAATAAAATAAATGCAGTTCTTAATAAATGCTCAAAAAATGTGTCATGGTTTTCACCAAAATACAAAGCAGCACAACTTTTCTCAACATTGATAATAATAAGAAATGTTTTTGAGCACCAAATCAGCATATTAAAATGTTTTTTGTAGCATTCATGTGACTCTTAAGACTGAAGTAATGGCTGCTGAAAATTCAGCTTTGCCATCACAGGAATAAATCACACTGTAAACTACATTAAAATAGAAGCAGTTATTTTAAATTGTAATAATATTTCACAATATTACAATTTTTTATCGAATTTTGATCAAATAAATGCAGCCTAGGTGAGCTTAAGAGACTTTGTTCAAAAATACTGAAAAATCTTACCAACCACAAACTTTTGAATGGTAGTCAAAAAGAAACATTTACATTAAATCAAAATTTATCATACAACAAAATTATTTTATCATATCAATCCAGAATACATTTTGAATTATCTTGATTTTTATTTTCTTACCACAATGGACAATTTGTTTGTCCTTTTTTAAGGTTACATTTGAATGATTTTATGCACTATAAATACATTATAAATATAATTTAAATATAAAAACTTTTTGATCATTTATATCTCATTTTAAGGTCACTGAAATAGTTTTACTGCCATGTAAGAAGTAAGAAAATATTTTTTTGCAGTGTGGCACTATACCAGTTCTTATATCCATATTGGGTCAAATAGACTTCCATAAGCTCTATGATAAGCACATAGGATTTAAAGCCTTCTGAATTATATAATGAGCTTAGGAAACGGTGGTGGCATTGAACAAAGGCCAGAGTTATAGCACTAGGAATTGAAGAGAGATACATTGTGATTAGTGAACAGCCAGAGATTGTGAAGGCTCTTCAACACGGAGTTGGTCTGACCAGAGGTGCGGATCAGAGCAGTTTTACGTGCCAATGCCGTGCCGTTCCTAATATTTACTGTACACAGAGATCTTTCTGTTATTAATACCATGTGATGGTCCGAAAGGGAGGGTGAGGCCGCATGACAAAGCTGGCAGATGTTTAATCTTGGCTTTAAACACAATTGCTAATATCAATCACTACAGCTGTGCATCATTAGATATTAACATAAATTATGCAAGCATTTAAAAAAAAAAAAAAAAAAAAAAAAAAAAAAATCACATTTTGCGTCCATTTTACAAATTTGCCTAAATTAAATCAGAACTGTCATCCTACTTATCCAGTAATGGACTTCACAACTGTACAAACTAATTATGGCAGCATTCTGAGTGAAACTGAGATGTGATTGAGCATGCTTTCCATTTTCACCACAGCTTTAATTTATGTGTCCTCATTCCAGAACGCATTCATTAAAAATACGATGGCTGCGTCTATCAGTCTTTTTATGTGTTGCTCATATTAAGCTCTAGTCAGGGGACTTGTCTGGAGTTCGGCATCAGCATGTTTAATTTTAGTGGTCTGTGCGCTGTGCTAGAGGGTGGGCCCGCGTTGAGCTGGATGTGGAAAGGCTCTTCACTCATAACCTGTCAACATGAAGTAATCCCTCTCTGCATTTCGGCCACAGTGATACACAGATGAGAGGGATTGGGTGGTTCATGTAACGAATGGCTTCTTGAACCAATCAGAGTTTGTTCTTTCCTGTAAGTGGATTTTTCACACACTGTAAAACACGGTGTGCTTTCAGAGATGTTTCTGTTCCCTCTCTGAAAGCACACCCTAAAATTAATTCTCTAATTACATATAATATTCAACTGTTGGAGTATTGGCTCATATTTATTTCTTAGACTGACTGTTTGTTTGGAGAGATTGACCAATATTGTTTTCAATATGTTTTTAATTATAATACAAATTAAAACGTTTATTTAGGACACATTAAATTGATCAAAAGTGACAGTAAAGACAGTTATAATGTTACAAAAGATTTCTGTTTCATATAATTGCTCTTCTTTTGAACTTTTTATTCATCAAAGAATCCTAATGTACGACAATTTCCGCAGAAAATATTAAGCAGCCCAACTATTTACAACATTGATAATAATAAGAAATGTTTCTTGTGCAGCAAATCAGTATATTAAAATAATCTCTGAAGGATCATGTGATACTGAAGACTAGAGTAATGATCATGACTAGAGTAATGATCTATCTATGCATGTTCAACAACATGATCTGTACATTATGTCATTATTATAATCATAATTACTGTTATCCTTTGCTCTTTCCTTCCCTAACTAATTGGCTCAATGTGTGTGTGTGTGTGTGTGACTGAGTTTATATCTGTGTGCTTGCATGTGGGTAAGAGACAAATGCAGATGAAGTCATTGTTGCGACTGGCGATAAACATTTGTGAAGTCTATTGGCACGTAGGGCAGATGACAGCCAGGCAGTGATGGGCTACTGTATCAACTGCTACTGGCTTATGTATTTCTGTCCAGAGCTGATAAGTTGACTCCATCCTTGCCTTATTTAGTCAGCCTGAGTTCTGTGCTGCTGACACACCAGTGAGCATAAGAGAGAAAGAGAGAGAGAGAGAGAGAGAGAGAGAGCACAAGGCTGTAGGTTGACCAAACAATTAAATGCTCCTCTATTCCCTCCTTTTTATGGTGAATGACTAATATCAAATGGAGCTGAGTGTGAAGAGGGTGAGAAAAGGTGGGAGGAAAAATTGAAAGCCTCTTTTACCTCTCTCAGTCTCTCATTCATAATCACTAATGTAACCAGGGGCAAAGCTGTCATTATAAATGGGGGAGGAGGGGTTTGTTTATGATTCTGCCACATTAAGAAATTTATATGAATATGTTCGTGCCACCCAGCTTTTTGAGAGTTAATAAATATTTATGCCTTACTGACACCCTCACATTTTTCAAATCGTTGCTAAGGTCATATTTTATGTCAAAACCAAAACAAAAAATGTTATTCTTCTTAAAGAAAATGAAACTTATTTTAGCATTTTTAGGATTTTTGAGAGTGGTACTCTTGTGAACAGCCATCGACACAGAAGAAATTGTTGAGTAAAGTCATTATTTTTGTTTTCTTTGCTCACAAAAAGTATTCTCGTAGCTTAATAAAATTATGGTGGAATCACAGAAGTCACATGGACTATTTTAATGATGTCCTTACTACCTTTCTGGGCCTTGAACATGTTAGTTGCATTGCTATCTATGCAGGGTCAGAAAGCTCTCAGATTTCATCAAAAATATCTTAATTTGTGTTCCAAAGATGAACAAAGGCCTTAAGGGTTTGAAATGACATGTGGCTGAGTAATTAATGACACAATTTACATTTTTACGTATACTATCCCTTTAAGAAGTGATAAGGAAATACTATTCATTTGTCCATTAATACGAGATTTAACCTAATAGTAGGCCCAAACTAAGTTAAAGCTCACTCTCATCAATGATTTTCTTTGCTAACACCTGAAGTGAACCTGTTATATTCTGTAGTTGTCCTGACACTGGATCTATCACATTTCCTTTCACAGTGAGGCCAAGTACGCCAGTTAACCTTTCACACTACCTCCTAAAACAGCAGATTCTGTTGACCGCAGCAAGAGCCCAGCCCCTGAAGGACAGTGGGGGAGAGGGGGGCTGTGGGATTATATTTACGACCCTTTGAAGGGAATATACTCTAGGGTGGATAGAAGATAGTGAGGAGTATTATATCAATCTTTAAAGTACTGCTAGTCAGCCAAGACTCTTGCTCAGCTGTAACTGAATGCAAGTAATGCATAGTAAAATGGCTTTACTTTAATTTCATAGCACTGGTAATGACCCTGGAGCGTAAGTCTTGTAACCCTGACCCACTGCTCACTGAGGGAGAGGTAACCACAGAAGACAGGCCACTCCTAAGAGGGACAAATGCCAGATAGTCGGCTAATGGTGCCCAGTACGTGCTATGTGGCTTATTCAATGTTAAGATAAATACAGAAACTGTAAATGGCCTGAAAGTGGCACTCAAACCAACTGTTAACCTGTGTGACCCCTCTGAACACTAGCAGCACAAGTGCTGCCTATATTCTGTGTCATGCTATTTGTTTATTGATTGGCTGATCACTAACATGAGGTCAGAACGTCAGGGTCATCAGACAGCCAAAACACATACATGAGGCAGACGTGCACATATACACACACACCAACAGTCATTTAGTCCTGTTGGTGGTCTTGGACCCATAAATTGAATAGCCTATGTCAGGGCTGAAATGTTAAAGGGTTAAAGGTTACATACAGGTTCAGTCCCAACTTGAAAAAAGTGTCATTAAAATGTCACATTCTGATTGAAAAGATGGAAATTATTTACATTACACCCTTCAAAAGTTTGGGGTCACTAAGATTTTTAATGTCTTTAAGACGTCTCTTTTGCCAACTACGGCTGTATTTGTTTGATCAATACATTATAGTAAAAATGTTAAAATTGTGAAATATTACTATTTAAAATAAATATTTTAATATATTTTAAAATGTCATTTATTTCTGTGATGGCAAAGCTGAATTGTCAGCAGTCTTCAGTGTCACATGATCATTCAGAAATCATTCTAATATGCTGATTTGGTGATCAAGAAATATTTCATCTTATTATAAATGTTTTGCTTAATGTTTTTGAGGAAACTTTTATACCTTTTCTTTTCAGGATTTTTATTTGTTTTTTAGGAAACTTCAAAAGAACAGCACTTATTTGAAATAGAAATCTTCTACAAGTCTTTATGGTAACTTTTGATCAAATTAATCCATCCTTGCTGAATAAAAGTTTTAAAAAGTAAAAAAAAAAAAAAAAAAAAAAAAAAAACTTACTGACCCTGAACTCTTGAATGGTAGTATACATGAATATCCATTAATTTCACTGTATCTGATCACTAGAGCAGGACATACTTTGTAAAACTGCAGTATTTTTGTCTAATTTTCTGATGAAAACATCCAAAAATATTTAAATTTATTTACTTAAAAAGGAAAACTGCATAATATATTTAGTCTTACTGCTCTGGCAGATTTCTCCCCTTTTTAAAAAAATCAAAATCAAAACCAGTTAAAAACAAGTTGAAAAGGAGAAATGTGCCAGTGCAGTAACACAAAATACACTTACATTCAAGATACAATCTATGACAATAATATTAATATCTTATTCAGTGTTGTTTCTCATGGATTCTCTTATTTCTAGTGTTTAATTGAAAAACAAGTTTTTAAAATGACTTATTAAAGCCCATTGAGAGTTAAAGCCCACTAATTTGTGAACCAAGGGTTTTGCTCATCCAGTGGGTTCAAGGACAGCTTGTTTAAGGACAGCTTTCACTATATTAAAATGTTTATTTGTATAAGAATCACTGACTTGGATAATCCTTCATTGCAAGTAACCTCTCTAATCCATACAGTATGTTCATAAAGTGTGTGTATACATTCACACATAACTTATACTTGAATATTGTCTAGATGTTCGACAGAGTTATCTGTTTGGTTGGTCAATGGAAGGAACACAAGCATGTGAGTTTCCCAAGACCTGTCTAGGATATTATGAATTTGTGCGCCTTTAAGTGGTTTACACAACACATCCATTAAAATGTCTGTCTAGTATGGCTCTTGGCAAGGGAACAGACATCATAATAGTGTACATGAGATGCATGACCCCATGACTGCTCCCTGTGCATCTGAGCAATGGACAAATAATAGACACCAATCCTCAAAAAGGCTACTTGCACAACCGTTCAAAACTCAGCCTTCCTAACCATTTGAGTGCTCGAACAAAGGATATCTTTTAAAAACACCTGAGCTTTGCTGAACATTGTTGGTGTGTGAAGCAACATCTTAAAATAGGTCTATGACATATGGTTAATGAATGACATCTAAATAAATGCCCCATACGCCATACGTCTGAACCATGCAGATATCACAGCTTAACAGTACAAGTAGTAACAATCTTGGGAATTTTACAGAAGCCTTGATGGGGCTGGTGCACTTGATCACAGCAGTTTCAAGTCAACCTGTCGTGACTGACATGATATATTACTAAATTGTGAATATTCTACAGTTGTGAGAGTCATATATTCTTGTTATATTGTCTGTCATCATTTACTCACCTTCATATACTTCCAACACACATTTGGCTTTTTTACATGGACTACAAAAATGAGAATAATGAACTGCCCACATAAATGGGATCCATGCTGTTGGAACTCCAAAATGACAAAAACGCACCAGTAAAGTATCATAAAAGCAGTCAATACAACTGTGCTATTTAAGAATGACTAACAGACCAAAGTTTGACCAAAAACTTTTCTGTACTGAATATGAATGTGTGTAAGTGCAACTAAGACATAAAAGCTACAGTGGAGCAGTGTTAATTTAGCATTATTTATATAGTATTTACTAATATTTTGAATTAGCTTTTATTTTTATGTTTCAGGGTTTTTTAGTTTAAGTTGTAGTCATTTTGTTATGTACTTTAGTGATTTTTTAATTCATTTTGTTTTTGTTTTTCAAAATTTATATTTAGCTTTTATTAATTTTTATTTCAGTTTTGGTATTTTTTTAGGATTTTAACCTAAATTTATTTTATTTTAGTCAGTTGCAAAGGCAGGGTTAGTGATCGATCTATCTACATCAGGGATAGGCAATTTCGGTCCTGGAGGGCCGGTGTCCTGCAGCGTTTAGCTCCATCCCTAATCAAACACACCTGCCTGTAACTTTCTAGTGATCTTGAAGACATTGATTAGCTTCTTCAGGTGTGTTTGATTAGGGTTGGAGCTAAACTCTGCAGGACACTGGCCCTCCAGGACCGAAATTGCCTATCCCTGATCTACATTATCTATCTATCTATCTATCTATCTATCTACCTATCTATCTGTATGTATTATTTAAAGGGGTCATCAGAAGCCCATTTTCCACAAGCTGATATGATTCTTTAGGGTGTTAATGGAAAGTCTATAACACACTTTGGTTAAAATTTCTCAATGGTAGTGTAAAACAACACCCTTTTTACCTTGCTAAAAACAGCTCTACACACAGCAACCCGTTTTGTTGCATGTCTCTTTAAATGCTAATGAGCTATGCTCACCCCGCCCCTCTCTTCCATGGGGTAACAAGCCGTACTGTTTACTTTAGCCGCATTTAGCTGCGGAACTTGCTAACTAGCACGTTATTAGGAAAGGCGATTTGCAAAGATTCATTAAAGAACCTTATGCTCACCTCTTCTGTAGATGAAGCTGGATCATGAATGAACATAGCACGAACATAGTGCGAACATAGACACATTTAGGTAGATTGGGGGCGCATTCTCTTCAAAAACAAAAGTAATCCACAGCATCTTCAGCGGCTCAGATGTTGGGAGTAAATGACGACTGCTATGTTCATTATTACCTCCAACAACAAAACACCTCAATCGCTTAGGAGACATTCTTGGCTACATCTGCTCTGGTGTCGAAACAATGGGGGACTGATGACAGCTCACTCAGGGTGGGTCTAAGATAAAATGCCAGTGTCAATCAACAATCGTGGGAGGGGCCTGGGTCTGTGTGACGTCACACAGCTAAGAAGCTGAGAACGGCTTGATATGAGAAAGGGGATATTATTTATAGGGATTAAAAAAAACACTGGGTGGATTTTTATCATTATAGGGTGGATGTGTACAAACACTGCCAACACACATTTATGTTCAAACAACATGTAAAAGTGAATTTTGCATCCGACGACCCCTTTAAGCCTCATTTAAATTAAAAAATATTTTCAATAATTTTAGTTTTAGGCAAAAACTGCAGTGGATGGAAAGATTCGAATTTGACTCACACAAAACCATTGCATGGCTTCAGAAGAATTGGAATATAGCTACTTTTTTTTTGTCATTCTGCAGCTTAACAGCTCAGATCCCCATTCACTTTCTTTATATGAAAAAGAGTGGGTAATCGCATTAGCCACACGAGTTTGGAACCACATCAAGATTTGTAAATGATGCCAGAATTTTCATTTTTGGCTTTACAAAAGGATTTTCAGCAAAGGAGGTGCCCCTACCTTGACACTGCTATTTCCACTTTAGTCCTGGCGATAGCTGCCGCCCTTCGAGCCCCCTCCACGGCCCTGTCCACTTTTTCTTTAGTTTTATGGTTTTTAAGAGGAATAAGCTGCTTCCTTATCCCACGCACCAACACGTTATTTTTATACTTTCCCTCCTCTTTGGTTCCATCTGGGAATATTGTGCATCCGTATCCATGCCTCTTGTTGTTCATCCATTCCCCTTCATACTTCAGCCCATTGGATCGCTCACTGACTCCAAACCCATTGCGTTTGTCATTCTTCCACTCGCCCATGTAGGACTCTGTGGTGGTGGCGTCCACATGGTCCTCCATGGGGGTGTACTCATCGGGCACCTCTCCGTCTCCATAGCTGATGGTGGAGTTGGCGTCGCTGGAGCTGATGCGGCTCATGGTGGCGTCGCTACGCGCTGAGCTCCGTTTGCTAGAGATGGACGTTTTGGAGTCGGATTTACGTAGCTGGCGGAGGCTGCCGAAGAGGGACCCGCGGCGGAACAGGCCCTTCTTCTTCCCGGTGACGACTTCGGTGTCGCTGTGAAAATTCAGCACGAAACCACCACGGCTTCCAACTGGTGTGTCGGGTACCGCATCCTGCAGAACGGCGCCATTGCTTTGCACACTTCTTAGGGAGGCCAGGGAGGTGCGAAGCGGAGAGCGGATAATGGTGGCCATTCCATAAGGCACGCTCTGTCGCACACCGTAGCCATGTCTCATGCCCCCCATCCACTGGCCTTGATATGTGCCTTATGAAACAGAATGGAACATTAAACTCATGTAGATCAAGTAAGCAAACAGCGCATGAAGTGTCATACCTTGCTTAATTTGGTTTGAAACGCATTCAGTGGTAATATTAATGATAGAAGCACGCACTTTAGGCACATTAGCATATCAAATATCAATTAATGTTTGTTAACAACTCATGAACCATAAGAGTGTAACTAATGAAAATTGGATAATTAAAATCTCTTGCCCCTTCAGTGATGCATGACAAATGTGTTTTATGTTCACAGTGTTCATCAGTCAGCCTAATCTAAAATGTAGGCTCTGAAAATGCAAAACGTTGGATGTCACATTGCAATGCCATGAAATGCGTAGAGTAAATTGTGGCACAAGTTTAATTAACAATCTTGGTCGAATTATGTCGTGCGTAAATTACTATATGTTGTGCATTTATGTCAAAGAATATAAATATTCACCCTCATGTTACCAGCATTTCTTCAGTGTACTTTAAAAAAAGGTTTTATTTACACCCAATGACAAAGAGCTGTGGCCTGACAGTTGGCAAAATCATAACCATCAGGAATCAGGAACCTTGAATCGGTTCTTTTTCATGTTGTTCTATTATGTTAAAAATTCTCATTCATTCTTATGGAATTTCAACCAAGTATTCAGTTGGAAGACCTTTACTGAATCTATAGCTCAAAACATACATCGATCAGTGCAGTCTGATTCCTGAATGAATGATTCTCACCCGCCAATTCTTATTAGTGAACCAAAAACATACAGCAAGACCAGAGTGTTCACAGTTCCTGAATAAATGACTCTCATGATCAGGCTCTTTTTAGAGAATATATAAAACTACCTATATGTACAAATATAGTCTATAACAGTATTTTTTTTTGGTTTTGATATATGTTTATTATATGTACAGATTTATTTTATTGTTCTTTGATCTTATTTTATTCATTACAACTTTATTTTAATATTATTTTTGTTGTTATTGTAATAATATAAATGTCCTTTTCTTGTCATTACTTGTGTTTATAATGCATGGCAACATTGCATGTAAAACCAATGCCATATAAAGTACTTTAAATAGAAACTAATAAATAAATATATATAATGCGACCAGTTTATGTCAGTAGTCCAGAAAGTTCTCAGAGATGTATTTAAGAGCAAACAAATTTTCAAACGAATGACTCGTTTGATCCGATTCTTTTTGGAGAATCAAAAACATTCAGCTCTATCTGTGTTCGATACCCGAACGAATGACTCTTATGAACCGGTTCTTTTAGTGAATCAAAAACGATTAGGAATCAAACGGAGCGGTTACTGAATTTAATCTGACTCACTTGCTGAACCGCAAGTTATTACTTTCGTCATGTCCGAATCGAAATGAAGCAACAGCTGTTACAGTGTTATGTTGTACTTAAGACTCCGAGGCTTAAATCAGCGTCGTAACTGACTGGTTGTTCATATGACAAATTGTAGTCATAGATATGAGTTTTGCTGTAGCCTATGTGTGTTAATGAAATACGTTATCATATTTTGGTATGTTTAGGCCTGCAATTATGATATATGGTTAGGACTAACATTTGTCTTTGTAAACAGATTAAAATGTAGGCTATCCCTGATTTGTTATATCATCATTCAGTAACAGTCTTCTGTAAATCAAAGAATTTCCAAACATTTCTTTCTCAAAAGTACTAAAAGAATCATTAATGGGGCATCGAGAAGAGGAATCGTTACTGGTTCAACTGCTCGCGATTCTCCTCCCTAAACATACAAATGACATTTGCAGTGGCACTTACCACCATCCCCATAGGTTTCGACTCCATAGCCATCCTGTAGCCCATTACTCCACGTCCCATCGTATCTAGCAGGTGTATTGGTGCTCTGCCGAACTCCATAGCGACCCTTGAACCCGTGACTCCACTCCCCACGATAAACCCACTTCCCCTTGGTCTCAACACCCAGCCCGTGGCGTTTGCCCTGCGACCAGTAGCCCTGGTACGTATTCCCGCTGGGCCAGGTGTAGACCCCGACTATCTCGAAACCGTGGGACCAGGACCCGGCGTACTCGCCTTGACCCTTGGGTCCCGTGCAGATGCCGTGTCCGTGGGCTTTCCCGTCCTCCCATCCGCCACAGTAAGTGCCTCCATCGTCGAAGTCGAACCGTCCGCCCGTCATTCAGAATGGGATGAAAATATAAACAGTCGTAACGTTGCCGTGCGCTTCTTCCTGTCTTTCTCTTTCATTAAACCTTCTTTTCTAAGCCGAGTTCAGCAGCAACGATGAATCACGATGGAGATGTTGTTGTTTGGTATTTCTGCTTGGGTTGTGAGAGTATGAATGAAGAGACAGGTTTAGTGCATCGTTACCGAAGCCGCACGCGCTGGAACCGCCGCTGCGTTTCACCGACTCCCTCCGCTCGCAGGCGCTGCGCAGAGCAGACACAGCGAGCCCGCGCCGCGACGGCGAAACCGGCTGCCAATCCTCCGCGTCATCACGGCGGCCACGCCCACTTCACCCTCACCGGGATAAACGAGAGGACGTAGGTTCAAAGGTTGTAAGAAATGCTCTTTTTTTGTCTCTAATCTTTTCCCGGAGCCGGATTTTTTTGGTCTTCTTTATGTGGTTAAATATAAAGCAAACTGCTAAACAAATTTTGTATAAATAAAAAAATTAAAGAAAATACTGCATATGTAAGCATGTTTTGAAAAGATTTAAGCTGAATTTTACATACCTGTGAATTTTGTGGCCTGGAAAAAAGATAAATTTTGCATTTTTTAATCATTCTATTTACTCAAGATTATTCAGGGATGATTTGGAAACCTATATTCACATGAACACGTGGGATGTATGATAAAAATCTGTGTATTTGCTGTGCTTTAGTACATAAAGTAATTATTTATTCCATTAGGCTATATATATATATTTATATATATATATATATATATATATATATATATATACACAGTACATACTGTAAATGATGTTTCAAACTTTACGTACAAGAAAAGTAGTACAAGAAAATTCTGTGTTAATTTCTTCTTTTAATTCAAAGTGTTACTTGCTATTTATCTTTGTAATTATTTGTGAAATTTAGTAGCAATTTAGGCTAATTTAAGTACGGCTTTTAGCAAACATTTTTTGCTTTACCTTTTTATAAATGACTCACATAAACCTTTTGGAATAAACTTAAAAAAAAAAAAAAACATGGAAAACATAATGTTTTAAAACCACTGTTTTGGTTTTTTATGTTGTTACTGTGAATATGTATTACCGCTTGTTCTTGTGGCATTGAATTGCAATAGGCCATAATGTCATGGACAGATGATCTGCTTTGGCAGGTTGTTTAAAAAGATGCATTAATTGTGATAAAAGCATATAAGAATGTAGACAAAGGCCTGAATTTGTTGAAATCTCCCAACTGTCCAACAACTTTGCCTGCCAACTAGCAACATCTACTCGTTTTGTTCTAGAAAGTTCTTTAATGTTTATGAGACCAGAGACCTGGGAGCCACTAGGGGGCTTCAGAATACTTCCAAGGGTCATTTCTTTAAAATAAATTACAATAATCTAACTTAATTCAAACACTACAACCTGCCATGAGGTAGGCTACAACATGACATCATGTTTCTTAGTTTATTAGTTTCCCCTCAACTAATTGTGGTTAATTATATTAATAGTTTTGAATATGGTCTTGAACAGTGAGGCCATTAAATGATACAATATAGATACTGTGACTGATTTTTTTTTTTCAGGTTTGATGCCTAATTTGTTACTCAACACTGATGTTTTTTTTTCTCTCTATACTTCCTCTTAACAATTTGGTTGATATGTTGGCTGCCTTTCCTTTATGGTTATGTAAAATCTCTTTGATTTGGATAGATGAATCATATTGGCCTACAATATAATCAAACCTTGGGTGCACTAAATCAAATCGTCAATTTATGTATTTTACATGCATGTAGTAGTTTACAAAATTATATAGTAGGCCTATTTGTGAAACTTGGCAAAGTTTATTTTTATTATGTGAAAGATTTGTATTAGCAGTACTGCATATTATAAATTATATGAAAAAATAAACTCTAGCCTAAATTTTCAATCTCCTCATCAGAAGAAGAAAAGAAAAAAAAAATTCTCAACATGTTAAAGCAGTGAGTTTGTAATAAACGGCTTACTGTAACTTGATAGAGAAGATAGTCTACAGAGACATCTGTTGGTTCATTTAAAAAGTGCGCTTCTGATTTATAGCTACTCTTTAACCATGAAAATGCATTATGTAAATATTCACAAAAAAGCTGTTAACTGTTTTTATTTTAGATCGCTATAAAAAGTAAGAATTAGATTTTCACTTGATTGAAAAAAAACATAAATATCTAATTTATATTATTTATATAAAGCTACATTTTGTGATTGTGAATGCGTGTGTGTGTCCTTAAAAAGTTGGGTACCACCAGTGGAGGCTGCGCCGTTCGACACACCGGCTATGTCTCAAAACCTAGTACGCTGACTATCTAGACAGCATTTGGAAATCATAAACGCGTGTAGCGAATGCTGCACGCGCCTAAGATACACAGACATGTTGTCGACGGCAACTAGATTTTGAAGCACAGCCAATATCTGATAAAATGGCGGTGGAAAACATCGGTGAATCTCAGGATGAGAAGGAAATCCTTATTAAGAACGACGCACTGTCACAAGACAGCGGCGAGGTTGTCGAGAAAACAAAAAACAAACAGTCTAAACTGATTTTGTATCATTGGACTCAGTCATTCAGCTCTCAGAAGGTAAGTGATCCCATAACAACATTACTATAGCGTAGGAAGGCCAAGAGCATCAGGGCGGATGCAGCATCTGATCTGTTATTTTGATTGTAATATTCACATATTTTTTTTAAAAAAAACTTGGCATTATTTGGATTATTCATATTCATGTGGCTGTCTCAATTAAACAATTGCTGATTGACAGCATACATGTTAATTATTCATAAATTATACATTATTAATGAAGCGTAATGATGCAAGTGTGTAGGCTGTGTTGAATTACTGTAACCATAACACAGACGCCTGAATTACAAGTGTATTGTAGAATTGTAAAACAAGAGCATAACCTGCTGTTGTTTTCTTAAACAAGATGAGAGTACGAGTGCAAAACAACTGCTGTCTTAGTCTTTCTTTGGTGTAATGATTTAATGATACGCTCAAACAAAGGAACATTGTGTTTCTGTCATAGGTGAGACTGGCCATAGCTGAGAAAGGTCTTCAGTGTGAGGAGTACGGTGTGAGTCTGCCTCTGAGTGAACACAATGAGCCCTGGTTTATGCGTCTGAACCCCACTGGAGAGGTTCCTGTGCTGGTTCACAACGACAATGTCATCTGTGACCCCACACAAATCATGGACTATTTGGAGCAGAACTTCTGTGATGGTAAACGCTCAGGAGTTTGGGTTAATGTCATGTGTAAAACAGTATTTACATTACAAAGAGTACTGAAGGGCATATAATGTTGTTGAACCCTCTGATGCATGCCCTCCACCACACTTCTTTAAAATCCTTTTAATAATTCAGGGTTTGTAGTCACATACAAATAATGATTTTTAATGTTTGTGAAAATGTCTCACCAAGGCTGCGTTTATTTGATCAAAATACAGTAAACAGTAATATTGTAAAATATTATTATAATTTAAAATAATTGCTTTCTGTTTTAATATATTCTAAAATTGATTCCTCTGATGGCAAAGCTGAATTTTCAGGTTAATTGTCATTATTCCAGTCTTCTGTGTCACATGATCTTTTATAAATCATTTTAATATGCTGATTTGCTGCAATAATATTTTTATTCAGCAAAGATGCATCAAATTGATCAAAAGTGACAGTAAAACATTTACAATGTTACAAAAGGTTTCTATTTTAAACAAACACTGTTTGCTGAATTTTCTATTCATTAAAGAATCTTGAAAAAAAAATCACAGTATTATGGTATTTATTACAGTATTTTGTTTAAACAAAAATATTAAGCAGCAAAAACTGATGATAATAATAAGAACCATTTGAGCACTAAAAATAATTGATAATAATTGCGTAGCAAATCAGCATATTAGAATGATTTCTGAAGGATCATGTGACACTGTAATGGCTGCTAAAAATTCACATGAGTAAATTAGTACATCTTAAAATAGGAAAAAGTTATTTTAAATTACACAATATTACTGTTTTTACTGTATTTTTGGTCAAATAAATGCAGCCTTGATGGTATAAGATGCTTCTTTTAAAAATATTAAACAATCTTAATTAAAATTTACTACTTTTGGCCTGTAGTACTTATATTTTAAATTAAAATAAAATAAATTGTTGGGAATATTTCTGTTATTGTTTTAAAGTAAAAAGAAACATTAAGTTTTGTTTTAGGGATTTAATAACTCATGCATTAGAGGGATCAATAAATGTATGACTAAAATAACTTTTGCACCTGAATATACATTTAATAAATGCATTTAAAACACTCTATTTTCATTATGTTTGTATTAGATGTCATTTGATTTCCTGTGTGTTAATAGCTGGAATTGTTTTGTACTGCAGGCTTATGTAGGATTTTTTTTTTTTTGCTATGTTCAGTGCATTTGTTATCTTATTTTCATTTGGTTGCATTTATGTTTGCATGTACCATGTTACGTTTGGCATGCCTGTGCAGAAATTTGGATAACATGAGAGGCACTAAAGGGTGAGTCAAAATAAGATATTTTCCCTGGAGATTGCAGCTACATTTTTGGGTCATAATGCATACTGTATATGTGCTTTGTGCCCTTCTCTGAATTAGAGCACACCCCAAAACTGATCCCAGAAGAGGGAAGCACGTATTATCATCGAGTTCAGCATTACAGAGAGCTGCTGGACTCCCTGCAGATGGATGCGTACACCCATGGCTGCATCCTCCACCCAGAGATCACAGTAGACTCCCACATCCCAGCTTATGCCACCACCCACATTCGCAGTAAGAAGGGGACTGAGCATAATAACTTAAAATGAACCTACAATTATTGTGAATACTGTGAATTAAATTAAATGAATAGTTCATCTTAAACACAATTGAAAATGTACTCACCCTGAGGCCATCCAAGATGTAGATGAGTTTTTTTCTTCATCAGAACAGAAATTTAGCATTACATCACTTGCTTATTAGTGGATCCTCTGCAGTGAATGGGTGCCGTCAGAATGAGTCCAAACAGCTGGTAAAAACATCACAATAATCCACACGACTCCAGACCATCAATTAACATCTTCTGAAGTAAAACAGCTGCATGTTTATGAGAAACAAATCAACCATTAAGGCATTTTAACTTTAAAACATTGCTTCTGGCCAAAATACCAGTCCATAATCCATAATATCACTTCCTCCAGTGAAAAAGTCCATCCCCTATAGTCCTCTGAAGACGAAACCTACTGACATTTTTGTTTAGAGCTCGTAAACGGTGCTTGATCTGTGTATATTTCTCTCCCAATTCAAATGGGACAGCTTTTTTCACTGGAGAAAGCAATATTATGGATAGAGGATTTGTATTTTAGCTGGAGGCAACAGCTTGAAAATGTTAAAAACGTCTTTGTGGATATAATTATGGATAAAAACTATGCAGCTTTTTGCCTCACAAGTGGTTAATCGATGAAGTGGAGTCATTTGGATTACTTGTGGATCATTGTGATGTTTTTATCAGCTGTTCGGCACCCATTCACTGCAGAGGATCCACTGGTGAGGAAGTGATGTAATGCTAAATTTCTCCAAATCTGTTCAGATAAAGAAAACAAACTTATCTTGGATGACCTGAGGGCAGGGGTGTGCAAACTCAGTCCTGGAGGGCTAATCTCTGCAGGACAGTGGCCCTCCAGAAGCAGGATTGGACACCCCTGGCCTAAAGGGCAATAAATTGAGAAAATGTCAGTTTTGGGTGAACTATTCCTTTAACAGCGATTTCTGTCTTATAGCACAGATTTTAAACACAGAATCTGAACTTAAGAAACTAGCAGCGGAGAATCCTGATCTTAAAGACGCTTATATTTCAAAACAGAGACGTCTGAAAGTAAGTAAACATTCATGCAGTGTTCAGTTTCAATTATTCCCTTTCTGGGCATCTGCTCTATGTAGTACAATACCCAAGACCTCAGATTATCTCAATGATTTTATTCCTTTGAGTATGTGCACTTAATTGAAACACAAGATTACAATGTTTACAATGCCAAGAATGTGATTGCTAAATGTCACAAAACACTATTTGTTTGAATCTCTCTAGAGTAAATTGTTTGACCATGATAATATGAAATACCTGAAGAAACTCCTGGATGAACTGGAGAATGTTCTGGATCAAGTTGAGACCGAGCTGCAGAGGAGGATTGAGGAGACACCAGGTGGGAGAATTTTTTGTTAAACAGTAAAAACACAGTAAAAAAAAAACTTTCTTGAAACTACATAAAAACCCATGTCAGACCAACAGAAGTTGCCTAATTGTTGTCCCAACTAGTGTATTGTATTTGTAAAGCACTCATCTTTTTACAAGTGTTGAAGCCTACAGTATGTTCAACCATTTAAAAGTATATCCTGGATGTCTTTGCTTTGTAGGATGATTGTTCCTTCACAAACAAATATAGCATAGTTCACTTCACATGTCAAGTGTCCTATAAGATTACAGCTATCAAAAAATAAATTCATTTATTGTTACTTAATAAAACTTTGCTGAACAAGAAAATCATTAGTTGTCTTGATGAACGTATTGGCAGAATGAGGCAAACAAACAAACAAATTGAAAAAACAAAGTAGTGTAACTTAGTACAATTATGAAGACAATAATTGAGAAAACCTAAAACGTTGCCTTGGGTTTTTAACTTGTATGTACAATTTATTTTTTATGGTGCATTGCACACGTGTCACTTATCATCTTATCTTTTCAGAAGAGGGCAGTCAGCAGGCTTGGCTCTGTGGCGACTTCTTTAGCATTGCTGACGTCTCCCTCGCTGTCACCCTTCACCGCCTCAAGTTCCTGGGTCTGTCCCGTCGGTACTGGGGAAATGGGACCCGGGTCAACCTGGAGACGTATTATGAGCGTGTCCTGAACCGGCCGGCTTTCCGCAGAGTTCTTGGACATGTCAACAACATCCTCATATCTGCTGTGCTGCCCACTGCATTCAGGGTGGCAAAGAAAAAGGCTCCAGCCTTTGTTGGTGCCACTTTATTGGTTGGCTTGATAGGGGGCGCCACTTACCTGGCTTTCACTTATTTTAAAAGGAGACTTCTCATGTCTTGAGACAGCTATTGGGACCCATTCAGCATTGCTCTGTCTTGACCTGTGTATGTTTATTATCACATTCGACTCATATATTCTGTAACAATTTGATGATTGTTGCACAAGAAGCACTTTTTGCCATAATAAGAATCAAAGCAGTTTGAAAAAGACACAATTCATCTTTTCATTGATAGGTTCATTAAACAGACTTAAATGGCTTCAGTTCATGCTGTAGGTCCTTTATGGCCATTGTTTTGTGCTAAAATGTATGCATTAATGTCTGGTCACAAATACAGTAGAAGCAAATACAGAAACAAAACTTCCTGGTTTTGTCTAAGAATTTGTCTGTTCTGCATTAGTATGTTTAATCAGTTCAGTCATGCTTTTCACTTGATAAGTCAAAGGATATACAATACTACTGCATATGCAACAGTCATTTCTCTGCACAGAAAAGACAAATATAATAAAGCATATTTCTCAGTTATGCAAGTGTCTGTTTTACAATAATTACAGTATAGTCGTGTCTTGTCGTGTGTGTGTGTGTGTGTACTTGTTTTTTCTATCCCGGTGGGGACTTAGACCTGAATACACACAGCCTCATGGGGACTTGTGTCACGGTGGGGACCTAAATTGAGGTCCCGCAAGTGTGTGTTTATAAATCACACACAGAATGAAGTTTTTTGAAAATGTAAAAAATGCAGAAAATTCTCTCTGTAAGGGTGTAGGCTCAGGTGAAATGGTGGTGAATGTTAGAAAATACGGTCTGTACAGCAGAACAACATTATGCCTATGAGAGTCCCCACAAGGATAGCAGAACAAGTGTGTGTGTGTGTGTGTGTGTGTTTCTCAAAAGTACTGATCAATGAATTATTTTGTAATTTTAATTTTCTTTTCTATAATCCTACTGCTCAGGGAGGGAGCTATGTCATACACTATCAAAACATTAAATATACTAAAATATCAATTTAAGTTACTGAAGAGGTGGACAAAGTGCACAACTCCATTACTTGAGTGAAAGTACTGATTGATACTGCTGGTCAAATATTGCTCCATTATAAGTGAAAGTTGTAAAGACAGATTTTTACTTAAGTAGAAGTACAGATGTACTTGCTTTTAAAAGTACTTAAGTACCAAAAGTAAATTTTCTTTATTATGTCAACGTACTGTTTTACTATTGTGGTATGTAATACTTGCAATACTTCTGAAGGAACTTACAATATATTTTGCCTACTGAATACAGCTTGTAATATCTTTGGAATAAAGGGCTTTTAGAATGGTAAAAACCTATAGAAGTGAAAAAACAAGTGAAGTTAAAGTCACAAGTTTCCAGAAAAAAAATAATATTCAAGTAAAGTACAGATATGCAAAAGGTACTCAAGTACATGTACTTCCTTACTGTCCACCTCTGGGTTACTGCTATACTTCATGTGTGCAAACAAGTGGAATTAAATAAAATAAAATAAAAAATATAATGTCTAATATGATAGTAAAGTATAAAAAAATGACAAAAAACAAAATGCGTGTTGACAAACAATATAAAAAAGACATCACATAAGGCAAAATGTATACAATATTAAGAAGAATGCTAGTTTGAAACTCATTTGAAACTGCTTTGGCAGTGGGGAATATAGACAGGCATTAATTTTTAATTAGTAGTGAAGTAAAAGTTTCTAAAATTAAAAAGAAGTATGATGCAGTCAGGAAGTTTCAAATTGTTGAAATAAAATAGTCTGAACTGTTGTTGAACTGAAAAATGTATCAGAATGTTTAAACAGAACTATGATGGATTTGGTATTTCTACATTTTTGTCTGTTTAAGGTAGATTTAATAGAAAGTTGGGTCTAAAACTATTTAGTTTAATTTTATTTTTATACTTCATTTAAACATATTTTTACACCTTATTTTTTTCTAAAGTATTCCACAGACCCCTGGGTCCCCGTTTTAAAAACCACTACCCAATCGGAACATATTTAATAACATCAATTACAAACTAAATCAATTTAAATACTTTACATAACTAGTTTTACTTATCAAGCTGTGAATGAGTCAAAGGATATACATCCTAGGATATATACCCCAACACACACACACACACACACACACACACACACACACACACACACACACACACACACACACACACACACACACACACACACACACACACACACATACACACGTTTGTTTCTGTGAATTGTGGGGACTTTCTATAGACTTCTATTACTTTTATACTCACCAAATGATATTTTCTATTCCCTAACCCAACCCTAAACCTACCACTTACAGAAAACCTGTTTGCATTGTTACACTTTCAGATAAACATCATTTACTAATTCAATAATTTTTTTCCCTCGTGGGGACCACAGGCCAAAAAATTTCAGGTTTTAGTATCTTTATGGATACACACACACTTCCCCATTAAATATCTTGCTGTCTGCAAGTATGGTGCCATCGATGCATGTTGTGTAGAACCACGGTCACCATGAGGTGGCAGTATTGCTATGTAAGTGTTAAGACTGAAGTTATAGTGACCTCTGAGTGGACTGAGATAAAGTCAAAGAAATATTGCATTCACCCATGCCTATTCCTCCTCTGATTGGACTTGACATCTTGCTACAGTTGTTTAAATCTTGGCAGGTGTGTTTCAGTAACTTGGTGAAGTTCTCATCATCTTCTAAAATTTAAGACACATGACTTTCCATTGAAGTTCTTCAGGTATCCAAATCACTTGGTGTCGGCTGTGGTTCTTATAAATATCACAGATGTCGTCATATTAATGTGTTCTGGCCAAATGTAAGATACATCTGGATGATTCACACTTAACAGAGTTCACATTTACACTAAGGCCCATTAGATTGTCATAAAACAAATGAATCTGGAAAAGCAGAGTCTCATCTATGAATACACAAAGTGTCTTAGCAAGTATTTTATAAGCTCCAGGCTTTGTGCATGCCGCTTTTGCTGACGTGGTGCGCTTGTTTGAACCATTTCCCATTTTGAGTGTATACTCCAAGACTAGTCTTATCTCAACAAAAAGACAACATTGAAATCCAACACCACTTCTTTAGTGTCACAACACACTTGACTTGTTTGACCATAATTTGTATGAACTATTGTGTTGCTCACACAACGGTTGCTTTTAAGTAACCATAACACTTGAGGACCGTCGAATTTATACGGGTAAACCAGGTTATATTTAAATCCCTTGAAAATGGCATCATTTTCATGGAACTGGCCTTGTGTGTGGTTTATATTCACTGCAGGCTGATAAACTTGTAATCAAGGGGCTAATGGCTTTATAAATAAATCTGAATAAGGTTCATATTTGGCCACTTCGATTCCCTAGACTGTCCAAGAACAATTAACATCTGTCCTGCTTATCTTTAAGGAGGAGCAAAGGCTTGCCCTGCCCTCAAAGAGAGGAAAACTCTGATCAGACAGACTGTAATAAGACGAAAGAGAACTGAGGAGGAGAAAGGGAGGATTTTGGCCTGGGGTATAAGGTAAATATCGTCCCACACAGCTCAATGTGGAGTGGCAGCAATCCCGGTCTTCGAATGGGTGGGGTGGATGGAAACTTCCAAGGTGCTTTTTCTCGCCAGTCCATCTTTGCGGCCCAAGAGTCGTGCAAGAGGAAGACAGACGCTAGAGGTGGGCAGAAAATCCAGTTTCCATGGACACGCGTGATATACACTCCTGAGTGCTTCGCAAGATCCCTAGAAATATTGCTTCATGTGGCTCTGTCTGTTGTCTGTCATTGGCACATGAATATATGCTTGATGCTCTTACCATAGACTCCCCGTTCAGCAGCCTTCTCCGCTGCTATTCTCAGAATATGATGTCAGGTGTTTAAGTTACAGCTTTCATAGCGTTACTGTGAAATCTGACTTATGGCCAAACCGCAGCACTGACATTCTGCCCAAGCGCTTTTGCAAATGTACCAAGAATAAAAGGGTGATTAGTATCACACTGAGGTCATTTGAGTGACCTTGCCACCACTTGGCTTCTCTTTTTTTGTAATTCTGGCTGCCAGTGCGTGGGTGCAGTGTCATTAATGTACACTAAATACTAAAAGCCCTCTGATATTGCAGTGGGTTATGGTGGCCCATGAGAGCCACACAATAATTAATTTGAGAAATCAGCTGAGAAATCAGTAAACCAATTTATTAGATTAAAAAAAAGCAAATGATAAAAGAAAATCAATACAATTACTAAAAACAGATAAATGAGAAATGCAATATTCAGTTGAGCAATTAATGGATTTTTTTATTTACATTTTTAATATGCAATCATATAATTATATTTTTAATTGTATATAACATTTTAAATATGTGACCCAGGACCACAACACCAGTCATGACATATATACATCATCTGAAAGCTGAATAAATAAACTTTCCATTGATGTATGGTTTGTTAGGATAGGACGATATTTGGCCGAGATACAACTATTTGAAAATCTGGAATCTGAGGGTGCAAAAAAAAAAAATCAGAATATTGAGAAAATCGCCTTTAAAGTTGTCCAAATGAAGTCCTTAGCAATGCATATTACTAATCAAAAATTAAGTTTTGATATATTTACGGTAGGAAATTTACAAAATATCTTCATGGAATATGATCTTTACTTAATATCCTAATGATTTTTGGCATAAAAGAAAAACGGATAATTTTGACCCATGCAATGTACTCTTGGCTATTGCTACAAATATACCCCAGCGACTTAAGACTGGTTTTGTTGTCCAGGGTCACATATGTGATAATACAATTGTTTAATTGTACTGTATTTTTACATTTTTAATGTGTTTATATAATTATATTTTTAATTGTACTGTATTTTACTTTTTAAATATGTGATTGAAATTGTTTAATTGTATTTTTTTTACATTACATTTCATATAATTATATTTTTAATTGTGTTGTATTTTTACTTTATAATATGTGATTATATAATTATAATTTAACTGTATTGTGTATTTACATTTTTAATATTATTTAATATGTTTAATTGTATTTTTATATTTTTAATATAAGTAATTACATTTTTAGTGTATTTTACATTTTTAATGTGATTATTTAATTGTATTGTATTGTTTTTAACTATACTGTATTGTCATGTTATTTAATAACAACATCTGGTGCAATGATTGACGCAGCAGATTAAGCTCCGCCCCTCAGTGGGAAATTAATAAAAGGCCAATATAATAGGGAAAAAAACCACTTATAAATCACTTTACAATAAATAATTTCATTATAAATTTTATTGCTACACAGAATATTGCATTTTTTATTTGTATTTTATTGATGTCTTTATAAATGAAATGTTTTTGATTATCAAATTGTTGATTCTTTTTATCTATTTATCCGCATGTTTATCATTTCTCAACTGATTTATCCATTTCTCAGCTGAATTATTGTTTTATAAAATGATTGTGGTCCCCAACAAAAACTAAAATGTTTTGCAGTCACGTTTGGTGCTGTTACACATTCTCCTCAGACTCAAGGAGAAAGACAGTTTCTTTCAAATGTGTTGGCCCATCAAAAGCCATTCTCAGAAAACAGCCTGTCTTCCCGAAATGTCTTTCAGGGTCTGTTTTATGGTATTGACTGAATGGGCTGCTTGGATCCCGGGCTGTTGACACGAGTGTTAGAATGGCCCCCCTGCAAGTTTGAACATCGTAACTTCCTGATGAAACCTGCTGCAATCATCCATCTGTTCATGTGCTCCTCAAATGTTTAAACAAGCACTGCACGAATACAAGCACAGTCACTGCTGCTGGGTCTTTGCACTGTAAAGCCTACTTACTGAGACTGTCTCATCCAAGCAAAGCATACCAACTCATTTTACACCCTTAATTAATTTTCTGAATGTGGAGAAATGAACTTGTTGCCTCCACAGCAAAAAGGCACTGCTTCAGTTGGGACTGTATGATCCCGCCTCATTGTTTTAAAATACCAGCTCTCTTTAGTGAAAATTACATGTTATATAAAGCCGATATTTGGGACCGCACATCATTGTTGGTAGATATTCAGGCTTTTGTCCTTTCTTGCTGACAAGAGGCAAAATTCTTAACATAACTACAGCTGGAAATTGGATAGTTTTGGTCCAAACTGTCACAAGCAATGAAATACTACGTATTTTAAATGTCTAGAAATTTCAAAAATGAAACCATTCCCATAAAACATCTTTTCTCATTTAAATGAGAGAGTAAAACCACATTTACCGTAGGCCTACTTGAAATCTTATTTACAGATGCTCAGTTTTGGAGTGCTTTTGAACCAATCACATGAGCCATAAATGTCATGTGACTAAACACATGTAGCGGCAGGAAAATGATCCCTAAGGGTTTATGAAGGAACTGCAAGGGTTTGTACGTTTGTATTATTTTACTGTATACTAAATTATTGGTTTGTGTAAAAAAGTGTAAAATAATAGTACAATACTGTATTATATGTAAAAAATAAATACTGTAATACTAGATTATTCATTTTAAAAAGTACCATAATTTAAAATTACAATAATAATAATTTACAATTTTTTAAAAATGTGTATACAGTATTAGCAATTGCAAAAAGAAAATAACAATCTAATATAAATATTTTTAATTCTCATATGCAAAAATTCACGGTCCTACAAAATTCATTGTATTTCAAAAGGTTAGCATTACTTCAAAAAATGCATGTCAAATTGTCACATTTAGATGACAAAAAGTTTGATATTTACTGGATTAAAAGATTTGCAAGTTATAGTCTTATTTGAAAGGCCAGTATTTGTCTGGTATGATGGACAATCTTTTCTCAAATGCTTTCAAATCTCTGTATTGTGAGGCTGCTTTGAGCAAAGCCAGCGCTTCTGGTCTCATGCTCTGTTTGGGTCTCTGTGTCTCCTCTCACCAGCCTGTGAATACTCATGTGTTTGCTACACAAATATGCCAAGACCATCAGTGTCCAACAGCTTTGATCTATAGCGGCTCAGGCCATCACAGGCCTTGGGTAGATACTTAAACATGCAAATGTGAACTCAACATCCAAACGAATGCAAAGGCTTTCATAATGACTGCAAATAATACACAAGAGCTGGCTTTAAAGTACAATCATATACTGTAGATAGGCCAAATTTTGCACTGAAATGTCAATGTCACACTCATTTCATACATATAGAAAATGCTTTATCATTTTGTAAGCAAGGGTCATCGCAACTCTGAAAGATAGAGAGTTCACATAATGTCAACCATTTGGGACAGGAATCTTTGAAAAGCAGGTTACATGATTGTCAAACACACTTTAAGTTTACAGTGTGACAACAGTGTTATTTTAGTATTATATCTACACTATTATTGTATGATATCTACTATTATATAGCCTGGTCACACCAAGAATGATAACGACAATGGTAAAGCTGCAGTTTTAAAAATCATTCTAATTTTATGAGAACAGTGATGTTCACACCAAAACTGTAACAATAACGACACAAAGGAATTTTACTTAATTTTACTTGTAATTACTTACAATTTACTTAAAATGAGGGAATAAATTATGTAGTGCGCACGATTTAGTAAAACGAGGGAACGAATTATGTAGTGCGCACAATTTAGTAAAACAAGGGAACAAATTATTATATTTTGCACATGATTTAATTTTTTTTTTCCCTGCATGTCATGAGCGGGGCTCTGTACTTCTGTCATTTTTGTTAGCTTTTAAAAAATTTTTTTTAGTTGACTTTCATGTAATCATTGTATTTTCTTTTGATTTCAGTTTTATTTAAATTAACGCTAACACATTTAATAGTTTTAGTTTTAGTAAACAAAACAATTCTGGTAATTTCTAGGCCACTACTGGCACTGGAACTGCAAAAATAATGACTATAATAATTCAAACATTTTTTATGAAAGCTGGTCATACAAACAGATAGCGCCAGCGTTAACTCATGCCACTGTTTCAGCCAATGTTTCCGTGTCAGACTGAAAGTGTTGATTTTCTGACCCAAGTCATCCATAAAGGGAAAAATATTTGAGGTAAAAGCTATGAACTGTGAAAGCTATTTTGGCTCAGAAAATCTGCTAATACTGTCTGTGAGTGTAATATTCCTTTTTAATATTGCTCTTCGTCACAGGTATAAATGTAATGTCCTGAATGTGAAGGTAATCCAGAGGGCTCACGGTTTGCAGGGATACAGCAGCGACAAAGCTAGACTGAATTATAAATCCATACATTTGCCATTCTTCTCACAAGGATTGGCTTTTTTTGCAAAGCTCAGTGTCAGTAGACTGCACATGAGATAATATAACAGTATGGTGTATCCTGGTACAAATGTCTGTGGGTAAAGGGTCATTTCAAATATGAAAGCAGAGTTTATAAGATGTGTTCCCATGATCCCCATTATCATATACAGATACACATACGAACAGAGTCTTATGTCCAGCCTCAAGAAGATGGGGGAATATACACTGCTGTCACAACATAGTAAATCACAGCATTAAAAACTTGCATTTCACATGGGACTCAAAGAGTTGAGCTGCAGTGCTAGGTAGAATTCAGCCAGACCCAGTGCTGTTTGCATTCTGACAGCCGAGCTCAAACACAGGCAAGTGTTAGAGCAAACCACTCAGGTGTCTGCGGTGTGGTAAACATGGTAACGTTCTGCTGTTTTTTTTTAAAACATAAGCATTTTGGATTCCGGAAAACCCTAAAAGATTAGGCTATAGAGTTAAGGAAATGGTCCAAATTGACAAAAATTAAAAAAATGATTTGGTTACAGTGCATTTACAGTTGTATAGAAATCATTCAACATGTTTAATGATTTCCAGATTTTAAGTTTGAACATGCTTTCTTGTTTAAACATGCTCAGACAAAAAAAAAAAAAACGTGTGTTTAGATGAATGCAGTCCACTGGATGTATTCCTAGAAAAGTGGCCCTCCTGCCAGAGCTTTTCAAGAAACACATTTTAATTAGTAAACACTAACCTCTAATAAGGCCAGCTGACTTTTTTGGTTAATTGCAGATTTTGGTCCTGTTTGAGGTCCTCTTTGGTCTGAAAAGACAAATACAGTTTGATCGGGCCACAGCCAAAGATAACAGCAGCCATGGTTTCTTGGCCAACCTGTGCTTGTGCGCTTGGCTCACTGCTGCATTTGGCAGGAGACCACTGGCTTTCATGGGCCTATTACTATGATCTCTATCAGCCACTAATAATGCTAATGACCATGAGGGGGCCTGCTTCACATCAAACACACACAGTCAGGTATATAGGCCAAGAGGGAAGCTTGTGAGCGTGCTGAACCAGAAACAGTGTTAGTGATCCATCAAGAAATAATAGCATTTACAATCAAGAAATGATAGAAAGAATAAGCAAGTATTTATTCAGAAATACATCATTCCATCAACAATAAAAAATATAATTATTTTAATTAAAAATTTTTTAACTATCCATCTTGATCTTTGCAAAAAAATAAAATAAAATAAAGCATTAAAAATTATGCTTTAATACTCTGATACTAATATCATGTAATACCATATATTACATCACATCAATATCATTGTGCAGTTAAAATATCTTTCAGCAAAATATATTTCATGTATATATATATATATATATATATATATATATATATAGCCTATTTCTTCAATCTTCAACCAATGGTGTGAGTTTGGGGTGGGACCATATGTATTCAACCACTTTAGCTGTAAACAGTTTGGTATATTCCTTTGGGGAACAAGCATTAACAATAATTCATTGTAATACACATCTATTAAATGAGATGGCAGGAAAGTTTATTGACATAAAGAATTCACTGAGGATCTCTGTTTTCTCAGCAAGGGCCAAAACCGTTGCTTTGGCAAAGCTATTTTCCACTGTTTAATTTCCAGTGTTTAATTCTTAAACTAAACTCTAACAAGCCACACTCATCAACTCCAAATCTACTCAATATAAACTCGACTGTTTCAGCAGCTTTCACTGTCCCTCGCACGTCAACAGAGCCTTGTGTCATTTACCTTTACATTTACAGTATTTTCTTGGCAAGCGCTTTCTTACCAAAGACGATACGAGAATATTTTGGTTTGTGAATACTTTAGTTACTAGCTATGAATAAAAATCAAGCATAATCTACATAGTGCACATACAGTAATAATATAGCATCAAAGCAATCATGGTGCTATACTTTACTTTTCAGAAGAATCACATTTTTGAGGTTCTACTGTATATGAGTGTGTACTTCGCCTATATAAAAAGTTAAAATAAAGTTCAAGGAAGTTCACCAAACAATGGAAAATTGCTTAAAATGTAATTAACCTCAGGACATCCAAGATATAGATGACTTTGTTTCTTCATGAATTTTAATTTAATTTAATTTAGCATAACATCACTTGCTCACCAGTGAATCCTCTGCAGTGAATGGGTGCCATCAGAAAGAGAGATTCCAGACCATCAGTTAACATCTTGTGAAGTAAAAAGCTGTGAGATTGTAAGAAACAAATCCATTTTAAGGCATTTTAAATTGAAACCATCACTTCTGGCCAAAATAGAGTCCATAATCCATAATAATGCTTCCTCCAATGAAAAAGCCCATCCCCTCAGTTGTCCACTTACTTCAAAATCCACATATATTAGAACTGTTTCGCTTGTAAATGATGCTTGATCTCCTGATTCAGATGGGGCGACTTTTCACTGGAGAAAGTAATATTATGTATAGAGGACTTGTATTTTAGCTGTAAGCCAAAAAAACATCTGGAGTCGTGTGGATTATTGTTATGTTTTTATCAATTGTTTGGACTCTCATTCTGATGGCACATATTCACTGGAGGATCCTCTAGTGAGCATGTAATGAAATGCTAAATTTCTCCAAATCTGTTGAGATGAAGAAACAAACTCATCTTGGATGACCTGAGGATGAGTACATTTTCAGCAAATTTTCATTTTTGGGTGAACTGTTCCTTCAAAGTCTTTGTTTTAGAGAACCTGGCTTATTCACAAAAAGCAGAAGAAACTCTTTGCAAACGTCATGGTGATAAAGCCCTGCAGACATCTCAGCCGTGCACACGCATTTAAATCACGCTGACAGGATGTAGTCCAAGAGAAAAAGGTTTCGCTATCTTAAAATCACGCCAGACGTATCAGCTTCACGGGTCACTTCAGAAAATGGAAATTTAACAAAGGTGTTTAATAGATGTTTGGCTTGGCTGTACAGTATGCAGCATCTTGGAGTTCATTAGATAATGCAGGAGAGTGGTGGTCTGGCATAGCCGTTAATAGCTCTCACCCCGCCGAGCTCGAGTGTTTGCATAATGAGGATAAACTTCTGGGCAGAGTCAGTGTGAACAGTCACTATGGTCATGAAAACCCAGTTTTACATTATATTACTGGTTCTGAATGCAGCTGTTTATTGTCTTTAGTTCAGACCATGATTCATATTGGTTTCTCAAGAATTAAATGTCCACAGTGGTGACCTCTTACCAGAACATCTTGGATACGCTTCAGTCCTCTCTTAATATATGTTAGTATGGTAAAAGTTGAGTGTTTTTCCTAATTTATTTTGCACTCTAAAGTGCCCTCGTCATTTCTCCTACCTTTCTACTCTTCCAGCTGAAATCTCTTGAAAACCATATTTCAGAACAGATACGATCTCCACTCTCCCATCTGGTATGGAACCGAGGGATTCCTGCACAAATAAAATGACAAGGCACAAAGGATTCAGAGAGGATGGATTGCAGACTCAGTGAGATACTGTGGTCATGCATTCTTGCAGGCACATTGTGGGTATGTGCTCTGACAGCCTCATATAAACTGTCACCATATACCATAGAAACAGTACATTCTGCACCATAATACACATCATCAGCCAATCCAGAGAGATATTGAGCATGGAATGTGCCTCGGATGGTGTGAGATGTGTTACAGTGGGATATTTTCAGGTTTCACATCCCTATTCTTCTGCCAAAAACAAAGTTCAGGCATTTGCTGCTAGCAATGGCAAATTAGAAACTGTACTTCTTCACATAATCAAAAACTAGATCATTGCTTATTCTTTATAAACAGGTATGGCAGTTTCTGAAAAGTCAACGGTACGCTGTGAAATAAACTAAAAACACTAAGCTATTAGCTATAATTAGGAAATTAGTCAATTTGGTTGCAGAACATCACAATCATATTAGTATTGATTACAATTCTATAAACAAGAAGTTAAAATCATTAAGTTTCAAAGTTGACCAACGAAAATAGATCCAGAAGAAGCCATGAAGATTTGTTTGTTGCTAAACAACACTGAGACTGGAGTCACAAACGTATCTTACAGGAATGGAGCAACATTTATTTATTCTTCAAGTTCAAAGCTTTGGTACTCGTGCCATTTTCCGCTCTCCGCACGTGGCCTGGAGTTGAAAATATCATATTTAGGCTACAGTTTCGAGTTGATGAATGACCAAGCTAAATCATATTTACAAGTGAGAAACCTGGAAATCTGAATGAGTGTGACGTCGGAAGGGGGAGTTTAAAAAATTGGCGGCAATCAAACCTGAATCAAAAATGAACAATTTTGCAGAGTATGTATGTATTTATATGTATTTATTTATTTATTTAGGTGTTACATACTGTACAAAATAGCTTGCAAACAAATGTTAATCACTCACCTTTTACTGTTTGCTTTAAGCAAAATAAATGTTTAATAATAATAAGCAAAGTGATAAAAATGAGAATGATGAACAAACTTAAAATAGCTTCTAGGCTAATAAAAATGACAGAAAACTTTCGTATTATTTTTCCGAACTGAATCATAGAAACACATTTATTGAAAAGTAGGCCTAAACATTTGAAATTATTCGCAATTATTATGTTAATGTATTTAATTTAATTTGGTTACAGATTATATGGATAACGTTAATGATAGTCTATTGAAATTCAAAATGGTGAATTTTGACAAAACACTCAAGTAACTCGCAGGATATTAGCATCAAATGTCAACAGTTGTCAAAAATGAATTGTTTAAACAAAGACTATAGAGATACAAAGACGGCTCACTCATATATTTATGAATGGGATAAACTGCAACGTGCAATATGGTGGAATAGTCCCATCTTCTAAATGAAAGAGCCAATCGCTGATTGGTAAAGTCATTGCATCACTGCAGCGGCCTTTAGAAGCTCCGGTTCCCATAGAAACCTGAGGCTAGACCAGCCAATGCGCATGCACAGTCTTAAGCACGCTATGTCTGCGCATATGCATTGGTCTAGTCTGAAAATATAAGCTTTTTAAATGATATTTGAGCTTAAGAAACAACATTAATGGGGCAGTTCATTTCAGATTTTGTTGCTGATATGAAATATGTAATTTAATTGCAAGTTCAGCGAGTAGTTTTTGAGATTTCAGGATTCCCCCATTCATTTAGATAGGATTTGGTCTTGTTTGAACTGCCCGGAGGCATTGCAAATATGGCCGCCGAGTTAACAGACTTTCCTTGAAAGGGACTTTGGTTTAACTACTTACAGTAGATCTTACCTTGCACTCAGTAAAGCACACCTTCTTTGATTTAATTGGCCATCTCAATCTTTTTGAAATTGACAAGCACTGTTAGACCGCTGTGGCAGACCATTCAAAAAAATTTAACTTTTAAATCAATTTTGGTTATGGACCACATCAGAGCAGCATCAAAAATATCAAGTTTCTCAGTCAAAATGTATATGCTGTCAAATGTTGCACAATATGGCTCATTACCACAATTCAAACTGGTTACTGTTTTATTTCAGTTTATCTAGACCTGCCAAGATTGACTGCTGATTGTAAATTCAGTGTTTCAAACAATAAGCTACAGAAAGTGCAGGTTTTGCACTTTTAAAGGTCATCTAGTTAGAAAAGGATACCATATCTTCCATAAAATTAGTTCACAAAGAAAATTAGGTCTCGAATTAACAAATCTATCAGCTCTTTTTTCCCCAAAGTGAAAAAAACAGAATAGAAAATGTCTCTTCCACTCAAATTGACACTCTCATGCCAAGATCTTGTGACACTTGGATGGAAAATATTATGTTAATTTAATTCACAGTGGGAAAATACATGAACTCAATACCCTCTTGTTTATTTACAGCTTTAAGGTTTTAGTGTTTACACTTCCCAACTTCCCAATAAACTAGACGGACCACAGCCACATTGCCATGCGTCTGGCTCAAGACCTCACAGCCAAAGCCAAAAATGAGTTTTGAGTCTGTGAATAGCCTCTTCAATCTCTCCACTTGTGCAAGGATTTAACATTTTCTGAAGTGGGAAATGCAGCCTAAACTCCCATCATGCAATGCTAGCAGTATTGTAATGTTTATCATAGCTAGCTGAGAAGCCTTCATCAACAAATTGGCCAGAAATAGCATCCAAAGACAAGACCAAAACTATCATATTGTCTGTCTATTACAATTGCTTTTGGCCTAGTAAAACTGTGACAAGAAAATTGGTCTACTGAGACTTGTTAATCATCTTTTTCAGATACAATGATAATGTCCAGGCTTTCCTTTGGTGATCACATAAATCATAACCAGCAGAACATAATCTTGTAAAAAGCAAAATGGCTTGATAATGGATAATAAAATAAACTCTTCCCCAAAGGAACAGTTCAAAAGTATTCAAAGTCCACAGAAAATAACATGCTACTGCCCACAAGACTTTAGACAGTTATTATTCCTTAAAAAATAGTTGAATGTTGGGTTGGAAAGATTAATGGATATCTGTAAGGCATGATAAGGATTGTACCATTCCATCCAAACAAAATAAGTTACGCTTATTAATTAGGTTGATATCATCAAGAGGACACAATGGGAATGCTGCACCATTTCTGAGAAAAAATCTTTAAGAGGATTTTAAGAAGAAGCATTTTTTTTTCTTCAAAATATCTTCTTTTGTATTGCACTATAACATTCAGATCACAATTAACTGTATTTAGGCTTTTGTTGCACTGAAGATATCCAGATAACAGAGACGTTTGTAGGCTGGAAGGACAGGATAACATTGAGAAATAAGCCCTGGATGACCATTTAGTCTGGCGTTGTTTACTTAAGAAATCTCGTAAATCAAACAACATCAGTCCATTTATCATTAGGACCTACTTGCATTCGCGAGAAAAACTCCCTAAACAGTGGGAGTGTGACCTAATTTATTACAATTGAACATTTTAACTGGGGTTTGGAAACATGTAAACGTCTTCAGAGAGCTGTAGTGTGAACATCTCCATGCTACATGCACTGAGAGGATGTGTATTTGTGTAACTGCATGAATGAAACCAAAATTTTATGCTTCATCCATTTTAGAGCTTAAGTCTTTGTGGCAGCTTGCGTCACTGTGCCACAGGCTCCCCAAGAATAACAGATATGTTGCATTTTGGGATTGATGTCAATCAATACCTTTGTTTTTTGTTTTGTTTTTGGTAAATGTTACATTATGAAATAATCCTACCAGCTATAAGTGCTTGCTGATTAGCTACAAAAAACTGAAAAAATAGCTATACTTAAAAACATTTATATTATTATTTTTATGTTTCTGTCCATTTAAGAATTTACCTGACACACATTAATACTGTTAAAGTCTACTGTTGTTATGTCAATGCGGGTTTAGCTACCCTTTTGGGGCCACAACTGGTTTTCTCATCATCTGTAGCTGGAGGGGCTCCCCGTGGGGTGAGAACAAGCCTCATAGGTACATCTTGGAGAAAGCAACTTTTTTTTTTTTTAGCAATGACTTTACCACAGCCACAAGAAGATGCCCATGCTGGAGACAAGTATTGTGAATAAATACCTCAAAGAGCTTTTTTTCACATGTATGCATTCATAATGATAATATTTATCCAATAATCTTCGTCATTGACCCCACAGATGTTGGTCACTCGTGTCAGCTGATGAAAGTGGTCTTGAATGAATGGAATGTTTTTTTGGGGAGGGTAATAGAATGTTCTTTCAGCGTTTTACGTCACTACCACCCACAGTTTTCCTCAACATATGGACGGGTAATATAAGTGTTTCCCTGTCTGCCTCTTGATGACAAGGGTCAATTTATTGACACTCACTTCTTAAAAATCACATGACTAGATCCCAAACAATGGTGTAGCCTTGCAATAACAACACTGGACAAAAAATTTGTGTGGTTGCTGTCTAGCATGCTGACATTAAATTGAATTTGACCGGGCAAGGTTAAATTTTGATTTGGCAAGATGTGAAACTAATTGTTGATTTGGAAGGATGCACAATGTTACATAAGCAGTTGTAGAGTAGACATACTTGACTTTTTTCAAATTGGCTTGAATAAGATACCACATTGATATTTTATCATGGCTGAAGACTGACCTTTTCTATATTGCAGATGGGCCCTAACATTCTTTCTCTGCTCCTGTCAGTGAAAGCAGACTAATGGATGTGCACTTTATGCATGATAAAATCACAAGCCAAATTTTGGAAATATCTAGTATTAAGAAATATGAAACGATCAGAGTATACATAAGTCCTCCCATACTACTCAATTTCAGTTGTTAATTGTGGGAAAAGAAAAGTAAGCTTTATTGGATCATCTGTTTTACATATGATATCCATTGCTGTTAGAAGTAAAGCAGTCCTGCTGAGCAGATCATCAAACAGGCACAAGTCTCCATCACTAGGTGCCAGTAAAAATAAAGACTTGTCAGCCAATATAGCCTATGTTAAATGCCACTAGGGCTGTAGAAGCACATTCTTATGCATTTATCTCAGAGCTAAAGCAGAGCTGCATTACCTTAGGTTTCAAGGCCGTAACTATGTCTTGAACATTGGGGGGGACAAATATATGTATATACAGTGCAAGAATTTCAAATATTGGGGGGGACATTTGGCAATTTCTGATTATTGGGGGGGACTTGTCCCCCTCAATGTCTATGGTGGTTACGGCCCTGTTAGGTTTACAAAATCATGATTTATGGTACACTGCCAGTTAAAAGTTTGAGTACTTGACTAAATTTATGCTTCACAAGATGATAAAAAGATCAAAAGATTGAAAGTCCACGCTTAAATACGACAATATAAACTGTCTATGAATAAGATATACATTCCCCATTAAACCATATTAATGGGGAACTCCATTAATATGGTTTAAAAACCATCCAGTTAAGTAGGATACCTCATGAATATTTGTCAGAGCTTTGGTGAAGCTAAAATAAAAAATAGCTTTTATTTGTTTAACATTGTTTTGGCCATAGTTTCCAAAGTTTCATTTGTGTTATTTCATAGTTTGCTATTACTTTTTAGTTAGTTATTGATTTGACTGTTATTACAGTACTAATACACTATTATATGTACTATTGCAATATCATTTATAAATATTTATAAATATACAGTTTGCTTATAGTGTAGGATCATCACTTGCAGGCCAACTTATGGTCAACAGGTCTGTGTGAATGTATGATTTCACTTTATTGTATTTTTTTCAGATAAGAAGTGAAGAAGAGGGTTTTTCCCACTGTGAAAAGTGAATGTGTCATTCTACGGCATGCAAAAAAAGAAAAAAATGAAAGAAACACCTAACAGCAGTCTTTTCAAAATGGCAAGTTATCAAAAAAAAAGAGCAGCAAGAAAATTCGTCACACCACCATTGTGAATTCAAATGATTTAAGCAGTTATTTTTAAAAGGAAATTCTTCAAAAACTATGCAACGGATTAGAGTTTTCCAACCTATACGCCAACGTCATGTGCCATTTTCAACAAGACATGCTTTATAAAGTGATCATTGGTATATCTGATATATTGCACATTCAACTAAACATCCCACTAAAATTGTCTTTTTAAGTTAAATTTATATGCGTGGATCACAACCTGGAAAAATATATCTGCAAAACAATGGCAAAGACAAATACCAAAGGTGCCATTACTACATGAAGTAGTATGACAAGCATGTGCCGTCTGTCTTTTTATACAACTTACAGGTGCACTAATTCATTCCTTCCACTTTAAACTGTTTTACACCGAAAGGACTGACTTGTACTTTTGACGAATATGTTTACAAATGCATGGTAGCTGCCATGTTGAGATCATATGACCAGTCAAACACACAGCTGATGAATCAGTTCATTATGGGTAAAAAATACATCTGCGAATGGAGTGTTTCAAGGGCTGCATTCCACCTCATTTTTATGCCCTTTCCTCACTAACTTCCTTCTGTCTCATTGACTCTGATGTACGTAACTGATTATGTTGCACGAGTGCCCACTACTAATTACTAATTGAAACACCCTATAATCTGCTATAAAGTTGATTTATTATTTACATTTTCCCCTCTTACAAATTAGTTTGATGCAGCATTCTATAGAGGTATGCTTGGGCTATTTTAAATATCTTACAAATAATTTCATATATATCATAGTGTTGCATTGTGATCTGCCTGGAGTGTATGAAGTAGACTCGCTCCCTTGGACAAAATCGAGGAGTCAAGGGTCAGCCCATATAAACTTCCTTCGTCCACTTCACGATGTGGAACGCACTCACAATGCAAGTGGGGATTCCTCTGAGGGGAAGCGTTTATGAAAGATAGCAAGTGTGTGTCTACAAACAAATTGGAATCACAGGCTAAAACTGCTTTGGTAACATTTTTACTGCAGTGCTGGCTCCACACCAGTAGGTGTCACTGTAAAGTCCACACTGTAAAAAAAAAGTTGAGCCAACTTAAAATTTTAAGGTAACCAGCTTCAGCAGATTTTTGAGTTTTCTCAACTTGTTGTTTTAAGTTTATACAACAAAAAGTTGAGAATCTCCTACAAAAATTAGTTGAGAGAACTCGAAAATCTGCTGAAGCTGGTTGCCTTAAAATTTTAAGTTGGCTCAACTTTTTTTTTTTTTACAGTGCAAGGCCACTTGGTTGTTAATGAATGTGAATAAGAGCCAGCATGTTTGTTGAGATGTGGGAATTAATTTGGTGCAATGCTCATAGTACATGCTAGCCATTTTACTTCGGTTACAGTCATTATTGAGGTGCGCTTAATAGGTGCGAGTGCACTTAATAATGCCAACTATTGTTTCAGACACCTACAATTGGCTGTCCCCTAAAAATGGTGCACTATATAAGACATTCTTATCCCTAACAATAATAAATGGCATGCAATGTTCAAATATCATCTCTAAAAAAATCTGTTTAAGAATATGTGTAATTACGGATCGCTAAGATAAATTAACTAAATCCTTTTAGCTCTCCCACTATATAAATTACATAGGCCACACGTCACTTCACTTTAGCTGCTGATGCAATTAGGCTATTGGAGATTTGTGAAATCTCTTTGTGACATTCATCCTTTTCTGAGTTTGTTTATTTAATGACTAAAGGTTTCAAGAAACGTTTTGTTCGTCATTATGTAGCTGGTCATCACAACATGAACCCTCATACAACAAATCATAGACCAGAAAGTGTTCAGTCACAGCAGAGGTTTCCCAAACTATGACGGAGTTCTCTTATCTTTGTTAACTGATGAAATGTTTTGCTTTACTACTATTTTTACCATGTTTGGAGCTTTGGAGCTTTTCCTGGCTCCAACTCCAAGTTACTACAGTTACTGAGGTTTATTTGACGATGGGAATGAGTTCAGAGAGATCTCTCCCCAGACTGTTCTGTTTGTGTTAATGTCATTGAGGGAAATGGCTTCTCCAGTGCATTTAAAGCGATGTTAGGTAGGTTTTCTCTCAGGTACCTCAGTCCTTAAAACATATGTGTTAATGCAGATTAACTTTTTTAATATTATATTTTGTTTTATTTCAGCTTAATTTCAATTAACAAAAATTATGGTATTAGTTCTGGTTAACAATAACAACAGTGGTATATTGCACTGTATTAATATACAACCCAAATTCTTGAAATGTTGGGACGTTTTTTAAATTTGAGTAAAATGAAAACTAAAAGACTTTCAAATCACATGAGCCAATATTTTATTCACAATAGAACATAAAGAACATAAATGTTTAAACAGAGAAATTTTACACTTTTATCGACTTAATGAGCTCATTTCAAATTTGATGCCTGCTACAGGTCTCAAAAAAGTTGGCACGGGGCAACAAAGGGTTGAAAAAGCAAGAAATTTTGAAAAGATTCAGCTGGGAGAATATCTAGCAACTAATTAAGTTAATTGACATCAGGTCTGTAACATGATTAGTTATAACAGGGATGTCTTAGAGAGGCAGAGTCTCTCAGAAGTAAAGATGGGCAGAGGCTCTCCAATCTGTGAAAGAGTGTGTAAAAAGATTGTGGAATACTTTAAAAACAATGTTCCTCAACATCAAATTGCAAAGGCTTTGCAAATATCATCATCTAAAGTGCATAACATCATCAAAAGACTCAGAGAAACTGTAGAAATCTCTGTGCATAAGGGACAAGGCCGAAGACCTTTGTTGGAAGCCTGTGGTCTTTGGGCCCTCAGACGACACTGCATCACTCATCGGCATGATTCTGTCATTGACATTACTAAATGGGCCCAAGAATCCTTCCAGAAACCACTGTCGGTAAACACAATCTACCGTGCCATCTGCAGATGCCAACTAAAGCTCTATCATGCAAAAAGGAAGCCATATGTGAACATGGTCCAGAAGCACCATCGTGTCCTGTGGGCCA
>JAFVLL020020159.1:0-11085 GCA_021397915.2 Tor tambroides | reverse complement strand
CTGCAGTGCTGATTGGCAGTCATTGTGCTGGAGGGTGAAATATGACTCTAATGTGTTTATCTGTAAACTGTGCAGTGTGCGTTATAAAGTGCCATTCTCGCTCCATACGACACAGCTGATTACGACGGCCTCGCTTAGTTTAGCCCTCAAGATAGTGAGAAAATGCGGAAGAGGAACGACTCTATCACTCCTCTTTTCGGCCCGACGGCATCAAACCGTGTCCGTTCGATCGCTCACTTCACATCACCGCCACCGGCGGGTAACTATTTCGGAGCGCTCTGACCATTAAGGATGGCGCTTTGCATCGTAATAAAACAATGAAACAATTAAAGTGTGTGTATGCGTGCAGGAATTGCTTTTTAAACAGGTTTTTCATGCTTCGCCAGACTGGGAGGGTGACTCTATTCCACATTGCCGCCGCTAGTCTTACGAGAATAATCATATTATGGACTAATCGCTCGCGCATGCTCGCACTGTATGCTTGACCAATCAAATTAACAAGTCATCAAAGTGAACTTCAAAGTAATTTGCTTTTCTGGTCCGCTAAGTCAGACTCCCTATCTGAGCCACACACGCATGCACGCAGTGGGACGGAGGGATACACTTTTGGGAGAGCAGGATGGGATCAGTGCCATCAGTAGCTTGTGGAGTCTCAGTGGTGAAACACACACACACTCATAAAGAGCTAACCGTTCAGGTGTACAACTATGCAGAGCAATGATTTCCCTTGTGCGTGTGTGTGTATTATAGGAGGAATTCGTGTCGGAGTGTTTAATGCTGGGTATGTGGGTCGGAGGGGTCCAACTGTTCACATCTGTTGAGAATTAGAAATCGAAACTTATTTACAGAGCTTATGTACGTAAACTCAACCTATGTGTTTGACGTGAAATCGAAACCTTTTTTCACTGACAAACTCTTTTTCGACTCTCTGGACTGAAGCATTACAGAATATGAGCCTGAGCCTGTTTACTGAAGCTCTCAGCAGACAAACTCTAACAAGACCTAGAAAGAGAGGGAAGGAAAGAGAATGATGGAAAAAGAGATTGGATATCATGCTCAAAGTGTGATTATTCTCTCTCTCTCTCTCTCCTTCTTCTCTGTATTTCTCTCCTGCCCTCTCTGTCCATCAGTGCTGTTCATGATTAGAATGAAATCGAATTACTGCTGGCATGACTTTACCCAGACCCTATGGCACTGCGATAGATAGATAGATAGATAGATAGATAGATAGATAGATAGATAGATAGATAGATAGATAGATGGATGGAGTGACAAAGAGCGTGATACATTCAGAGGGAATCCGTTGAGGTTATTCTTAGGCAATAATGTATTATGGACTGCCATGACAGTCAAATAAATGTGAATTTGGGATTTAATTGAATGGCGAGATAAGAAACAGAAATAGAAATGATAGACATACTGGAGAGAGAAGAGAGAGAGAGACTGAGGGAAGAGAGAAATGAGCCCTTCATCTGTCACGGGTCTGATATAAAAATATATTGACCCGCTGTATTTTTTTTCCTTTTCGCCTTCGGCCTTTTATGGTCCAAATTAGCCCATCCGTCTCGCTTTTTTTGTTTTCTTTCTCTTTCTTACTCTTCTGTTCTAGTCCAACTGTGCTGAGTATTCATTTATGGAATTAGCAGTTCAAAATTGTTCATTTTAACTTTTGACCTTTTACCGGCTGAGAGGTTCTTCCTTACTTGAGTTTTTTCTCTCTCACATGCCAAAAACATTTATTACATGTATATTTTTATGTATATATTATTTTGTTTATTATTATCATTAATTTTTTTTTTTTTTATTCTTCTTAGTAAGAAATAAGTTGAGGAACATACAGAATTTGATTTTACTTGTAAGTTATTCAAAGAAAGAAAACTTTTTTTTTTTTTTTTTACAAAAGATTTTACAAAAATATTTTTGAAAATAAAAGATTCATTTTAGTTTAAGGTTTGGTGTACAATAATACTGATCTGTGTGGCTGAAAACAGTCTGCCAGCATCATCTTGTGAATTACATCTGTGTGCATCTATTACTGTGCTGTAAGATGTACTATCAAAATTAGCATAAACACACAGAAGAAAGTTCTCATTTAAATATGCCATCCTCATGAATATTTGATTAGATCCTAGAGCACCACTTAGTTTCTTTCTTACGAGTGTGAATTCAGGTGACTGCGGCGTGCTGGAACCGGAATGGCCTCGTCTGCATATGACTCCAACTGTAGAATGGAAAGCCGGCATGCCAGGATTCAAGCGTCAGTGCTTCTTGTTCATTCCTCAGTGATGGCTCAGCAGCAATGACATTGCTTTCTTCGTCATTGCTGAAGATCTCATCCAGCACATTACTGTGAAAGCCCTGAAGAACAGATGAGAACCTGGAGTCATAATCAGTGCAGTGGACACAGATCATCATTATGGTCCTTCTAATGTTTCGCCTGAGCTTTTGTGTCTGATAGATTGGAGGCACATACTCTGAAATAGTGAAAATGTGGTAATGCCTGCTTGTGCTTACAAGTAATTGTGGTGTCTTTTCAAAACACTGTATCACAGGGCTCTCAAATTAAATGGAAGACAGTTGTACAGTTGTACAACAATAGAACTACTGAATTTCACCTAGTTAGGATTATACTGATTTTTAATGTCTTGCCAATACTGATAATTATTTTTATTTTATGGCCAATAAAATGTAGATATTTAAATATATTATATGTAATTATATTCTATAAAGCGGAAATTGATCAAATAATGAACTTAATTTTATGCAGGAATGCACACAGCAAGAAATCACTCTTCAAGAGTGATTCTCTTAAAGCATGAAATATTTGGCATAATTTTGCTGCCGTCTAAGTTATACATAGATGATTGCAAATTAAGTCTTAAAATAGGAGGAAACAAGCATCCACAAATAAACATCCACTACTGGCCAATAACTATCCAATTGTAGTGCACTAAGTAGTGTTCTCTATATGCTGTAAGGTACAGTGAAGAAAGGGGTGATTTGGGAAACAGCAATGGTGTTGTCTGTTGTCTTTGTTTATATTGTTCTTTAGGCCAGTAATAATCCATGTGTAGGGGGAAAAAAATTATATGCATTAGGCTAAAAACCCTTAAAGGGATAATTCACCCAAAACTGAAAAATCTGTCATCATTCTTGTTTTCACATCTCCTTCCATCCTATATAACATTCTTTCTGCTGTGAATCATGAACTTTTGTGGATATTTTGAAAAATTGTATTTGCCTATTCAGTGAAAGTCAGAGCTGTCCAAAAACAACATTGTGTATCCCATTAACTTTCATTTTATGGACAAAAAACACACAAAAAAATCATATTTTATGTTCTTTAGAAGAAATTATTTATTGGAGCAACATAAAGGAGTAAATGATGCCAGAATTGTCATTCTCCCCATAAAGGTATAATCCACCCCCCAAAAAATTTTATTTCGTCATCATTTACTGTTGATAACCCAAACATTTCAACATCCCACCGACGTTCATTATATGAAAAAAATACAATCGAAGTCAATGGGAACCAAAAGTGTTTACCAACATTCTTCAAAATATCTTCTTTTGTGTTCAAAGAAAGTCATACAGACACATCGAGTAAATGATGAGAGAATTTTTGGGGAGAACAATCCCTTTAAGAGAACTGTGGGATAACATTAAAGGCCAAACCAAATTGTGCCAAAGAGGTGACTCACCCATGGGCCATAAAAGATGGCTGAGAAAGGAAATAGGAAGAGAACCTGACCTTGTAGCAACTCACTGTCTCCTTTCCTTCACCCACTATAAGTGAGAGTCGTCCTCTGCACCAAATCTATTTATGATAGATTGAAGTGTGGAATTATTTACGACATAGGAAATCTGGACATTTGGAGAGAATCCGTCCTCCAGACACCCACACACACATCCCCACTTTAACACAAAGGGCAGTTTTCCACCTCAGGAGATGAAGTTTGAAATGACCTCCGGACACACATCAACAGCTGCCCCGCTTTTCCAGCCCATGTACACACAAAGAGACACTCGTTCTTTCTCTGAAAGGGAACTGTATTGTTAGGGGAGCTATTCTAATTAGAGTTAATTACCGCAGACTCTCTCCTCTCTGTGGTAAAGTGAGCATTCTGTCACACGACGGTAATGGAGACGGAAATAGAAACTGTCGACTGGGAGACAGAATGTTTGAAGGGGATTTAGATAGTGAGAGTTTGTGAGAGTTTGTGTGTGAGTTCCTGTGATGTTGTGTCTCAGGTACAGGGTCTCGTTTTACCACATCAGGATTAGTAGAATCATTATCTGTCACTTTGACGGACTGGTTTGTACATTTTCCATCATGATCTATTTTTATGCATCAGTAAATTGTTGTAATGCTTGACATTTTTAATGTGACATGTGATATCAAGATCTCTTTTGCTTTTCCCAAGCGCTGTGTTCTTGATATTTTCTGTTTATTTCCTCTCACGATTCCTTTCCTACCGATTCCTTGTTCAATACTACGTTATGACCTCTAAACACTTTTGCCATAGTTCATTTGTTTGTTTGTTTGTTTGTTTGTTTTTTTCACATTTGCATCACACAACCAACTCCATATGTATGGCTTTTCTGAGGTAGTAAACTTGCTCAGTAGCCCGCCTGGTACTGCATTGCACTTGTGATGCAGAGTACTCTGGTACAACTACAAGCCCTGAAAAAGCATGAGTCACGATAAAAGTCATCAATGACTTTTCGAAGTGAACTAAAATGGCATGGTTGCTTCAGTAAATGCCTTTTTATTTAACATTTTCTTGGCCTGGGTTAAGTGTTGGTGGTATATTATTTTTAAATATGATAGAGCTTTAACCTTTTAACTGACAACTACTCACCAGACAACCAAAATGGGTGGCCCAAAATGGGGGGTGCAGGTTAACAGGTTAAAACATTACTAGATTCACATGAATCTGTTTTAGATACACTTTTAACTTGTTCAGTTTTCCACTCACTGGACATTTCACAAAATGTGCAACAAAAAAATGTAATCATTTTACAGAAATGTTGCCGCAGGCATGGCGACAACACTATAAAACTTTATTTTCTTCACCTTTAATCCCAATTTTAACTGTGAGAATGTCTGCGAGTCACAATGGACTAGATACCTTTTTTTTATTTGTCAAAATGACAGAAAGCATGTTTTTTAAAATTTGATAAATGACTGAAAATTTGACACACTGGCTTTGCTGGATTTCCTACAAATCAGGCTTTGCGACAGACAGAGGGAGGGACGGACAGAGATAGAAGCGGCCAAGAGAAGGAGGGAGCTGATGAGAGAGAAACAGATTGAGGGAAACTGAGAGAGGGAGGCTGGGAGAGATGAAGGGGTCAGTCCAAGGAGATAAGGAGGGAGTTAAATGAGAAATGCACAGAAGAAAAACAGATATTTTACATATGGTCCAGTGACAGCTCAGAGGGAGGGAGAGAAAGAAAGGACAAAATGAAAAAATAACTGCAAAGATATAAAAAAAGTTAAATATGAAGGAGAGAATTGAGCAAACAAGGATACAGCAAAGGTACAGACTGCATAAAAAGGAAAAGGATTGTATGACCCTTGCAAAGAGCACAGTGCTACAGTGACTGTATCAGGCACCCTATAAAGAATATGTTATCAGGTAACCTAGAAAGTGTGCTTTATGTGGTAAAATGTAAATGAACTGATTTTAGTGAAATAAAAATATTATATAGAATGGATGGATCTGCCTGAATACAACTGGTTACCCCAACTAAGGTCATTTTAATGGGCAAATCAGGTAAAAAAAATAAATAAATATTGCCTAAAGGTAGCGACTGCACGTTTGTACTTTATTCATTGTAGTAATACTATGGTACTTTGATTTACTGTTATACTGAATTTTCATCATGTCCATGGTATTTAGTAGTAGTAGTTAGCAGTAGGGATACTAATATTTAGTAGAAAAACAAATTTTTTTCTTATAATCTTTCTTTTATTTACAACTTTAAAAAATATTTTTACTGTGTATTACAGTATAGAGGCTATTACAGTATCTTTACATAGAGGTGAAGGGGTTTTGTTTGTTTAAAGATGTATTATTATTTTTATTATTATAAAAGCTGTGTCTAAAACCAATAAAAATAGCATGTCTAAATAAATGAAAATATAACATCAATTGTTTTGAATGCTACAAATAAATTTAGGCATCACAACTTTAAGTACAGTATAAAAATAGATATTTATTTTGAGATCTGCTAAAGTTACTTTAACAGAATTATACAGAAAAAGTAACTTAAATGTAAAAATGAGCAAATGAGCATGCATATTTAAATATACAAAATTAAATGTTACTGAAAAAAAATCTATATGGTACTGATATGGTATAGCTATATTGTGCATCCTTTCAAAGTAGTTCATATAGTAGTATGATGCTTTTTTGTAAGTGGATAAAAATTGAGTGGTGAGACTTATGAAGGAAAGTGTCATTATGAGGGATGGGGAAAGATGAGTATGATTTATACTGGAGGAGTGAAAACAAAATGATACATCCATTGGCGCACAGGGAAAAAAAATAATAGAAGCTATGACATCTGTGTGTGTGTTTATTTGTGTGTGCTGTTTGTGAACTCTACCATACGGTCATATCTTACCTCCAGCATGAGTGAATGACTGTCTCTCTCTCTATTGCGGTCTCTTTATTGCATCTTTGTAACATTGTGTTATCTCTGTAACCTTGTAATAAGGTGAAGCTTCTCATATTTTCATTCCGTGTTCCCCATTATCCCTCAATATTTCCTTCCTTTTTCTGTTTTGTCTTTATTTTTCTCCTTTGTGCCAAAATCAGCTCTTCATTAGTGTTTCTAAATCGCTTCTTTATCTCTAGCACATCTATTTCCTTCTCTCGTTCTCTCTCCTCTGTGTTACTGATACGCTCAGTTGGCTTTGCTTTGCACGTTACCATAAGGAATGTGAACTTGTTCGAGTTGTACAAGGAGAGGATGGGTTTTTTGTTGTTGTTGAATGGAGTGGACTATAAAGGGGTTCTGAAAAGTGTCTCTCTCTCTCCCTCACTCTCTCTTGTTCTCTGATATTAAATTTTCATCCCCTGTAGCTGAGAAAGAGGAAGGCTGCCCGCTGACAATGGAAAGTGAGGAAAATAAATAGAGAGGGAACTGTTTGTGCGTATGCGTACGGTTTCAGTATTTTGTATGAATAAGCTCTTTTTCTGTATTTTAAACCTCATTATCTACATGAGTCATAAATCATACTTGAGTTACAGATGTAATAAACCCCTGCTAATAAATTTCATATGTAAAAAAAGAAAATCTATTGCCTTAACATAATGTATGTTCTCCAATATGAATCGGATTATGGCCTTCATCAACCTTTGAAGAGGATATTGGTATGCTGAAGTGGATTTTTAAGAGAAAACGGAGAAAATTGGACTAGCTAACACTAGTTAGATTTCTTAGATTAATTTATAAATATAAAATGAAACTGATTGTGTCTGAATTCAAATGAAACCTAATACATCTGTTCTCAGATCATGATCTGGGAAAATGTAAATTAATGACATTTTTGATCAAACTGTCATTTTGCTCCCTGTCACCTTTCATTTCCATCTGTTCCAAATATATTTTTTATGGAAAAATTTAATTATGGTGTGATGGTAACAACAGCACTATGGGGGGCAGACAGAATCTTTTTCAAAAAATAGACATACAGTATAAACCGCAATAATAATAATAATTATTATTATTATTACTACTATTATTTACTGGTTGTTGTTTTTGTTGTTATCTTAATTATATATACATAAACATATAAAATGATGATGATAATGTTAATCTGCTACCATTGTTTAAAATATGATTGCCATTTTGGAACAATTTAAAGGGATTGTTCCTATTTTTTAATTATATTCTGCAAAAAACAGTTACAGTGCTATTTTACAGTACAGCATTAAATGAAAAAAAAAAACCTGAAACAACAGTAATAATAATAATTATTGTTATTATTATTTTAAATTCAACATTTGGCTTTGGTTGTTGCTGCTGTTTAAAAATATATAAAAATGAAAAATAGCTATTTAAAAATAGCTTTTCACTTTGGAATGATTTTGGAATGGTTTGTTCATTTTATATTAATATTTTGCTTAAAAATAATTCTAGTAATACTATTAAAAATAAAGTAAATATAAAAAAACAGAAATAATTGAAGAATTGCTAATACAAATTATATATATATATATATATATATATATATAAATATGTGCTTCTTGAAAGTTTGTGAACCCCTTGCTTGTTTGTCAACACAACTATTAAATAAGGTTCAAACATTCACTGATGCTCCAGAAGGAAATACAGTGCATTAAGAGCCGGGGGGTGAAAACTTTTTGAATTTGAAGATCAAGGTAAATTGTACTTTATTGGCTTCTGGGAAACATGCATGTATCTTCTGTTGCTTCCGAAGGGCAGTACTAAATAAAAAAAAAAAAAAATTATTTCTACAAAATAAGAAAAAATTGGGCATCTTCATCCTGTTCAAAAGTTTTCACCCCCCGGCTCTTAATGCATCGTGTTTCCTTCTGGAGCATCAGTGAATATTTGAACCTTTTTTAATAGCTGTGTCTGAGTCCCTCAATTGTCCTCAGTGTGAAAAGATGCATCTCAAAATCATACAGTCACTGCTGGAAAGGGTTCAAATATGCAAAAGATGCTGGAAAACTGAAGATTCCGCAGGACATGGAGGATTTTTCTGAAGAACAGTGCTCAGTTTAACTGTTCAGAACAAACAAGGGACTCATGAACAACCATCACAAAACAAAAAAAACAGTCGTGGATCATCCAGGTAACCCCACACAGTATTAAGAACCAAGGGTTCACAAACTTTTGAATGGGGTTATTTTAATAATTTCAGCTTTTTTTTTTTTGTCTTGTGGACTACATGTAATTATCTTTTATGTAAAATGTCTTACTCAGGACAGTACTAAATTAAAAATAACATGCATTTTGTATGATCTCTCTTATTTTGTTAAAATTACATTTTCACAGATTCTGCAAGGGGTTCACAAACTTTCAAGCAGCACTGTATATAAATTACACACATCGAGAGAATGATAGATGGATGTCACCATCATCTGTAGTGGCGTATTGACATGGTATGGCAACAGTAATCATAAGAGGATAAGGAAAAAGCAAAAAAAAAGTGAGTGAGAGTAAAGGAGGGAGAATGAGTTTAGAGAAAGAGAACGACAGAGAGCAGAGAGATGTCTGAAAGAGTGCCCAAAAAAAAAAAAAAGAAGAACCCAAGACAGATGGAGGATGGAGATACAGAGACAGACAGATGTGGAAATGAGAGCAAAAAGTGACAAAGTAAAAGAAAACTAGTGAAAGTTGAACCAAAAAGACCCTAATGAAAAAAACACAGCTGAAACCAGTCTAAGCTGGTTTAGGCTTGTCGGTTTGATGGTTTGGGGCTGAGAGACCTTCACAAACCAGACACGACCAGAAATTCAGACTGGTTTAAGCTGTTTTTTTAGCAGGGGTAAGAAAGAAAAAGAAGAGAGGTCAAAGACACAACGGCGTGTTGTTCACCTGCATTGTTTGACAAAATGATGTTCCATTTGGTGAGTGAAAGACGTTAAAATATTTATCAGAAAGACATACACAAACAAACACACTGTATTTCCCTCCTCATTTTGTCCTGCTGCACACTTTCACATCTTTCACGAGACTATATGGCAACATTAGACGTGTGGGAGAAGAGAGAGGCCAGCGAGGTTAATGGAAACACACACACACACACACACACACACACACACTTACAGCGGAGTCCTATGTGCCATTTACTCCGGCTCACGTGTCTCTGGGACTCTGATTCAAACTGAACCCACAGATCACACATTTCTCCCTGTACATCCTGTTCAGCTCAGAGCCGCTCATGGACCGAGACCTGACTGTGTAAATAGTGTTAGTGCGAGTGTAAATGTAGTTTAATAACGGCCCTGCATCTGTGTGTGTGGGTAAGTGGGTGGGCTCGAGTTCGGAGAAAGCGCTTTTAGAGTGAGTACTTGAGACCATTACACTGCTCCAATCTGCTCCTTTCTTAACCGCCGTATTGATTCTCCATAAGAGCCTCCAAACTACCAATATCCAGGGCTGTAAACATGCCACACGGCGGGAGCGCGTGTGTGCATACATGTGATGAGGTAGGGGGTCCGCTTTGGATCAGTGTGAGGGTCAGAGGTTAATGTTTTGAAACTACAGCTCGATAAAGGTGTGCTGATTTGTCATTTTTAGTGGATTGAGAGCGTAGGAGATTAAATGAAACTGTGAAGTTCAAGTGTCTTTATTTACTCTGCCTTTTAATTTGTTTTGTCCTCCAGCACCAGGTTGAACATAAAAGAGTCACTTAATTATATTAATCCACATTTAAGTCTTTTTGTATATTATCCCCAATACCTCAAATGGCTCTTTCTCTCTAAGGCCAGAAACATGCTTGACTCAAGTATGCAAATGCGTGCACTGAGTTTTGTGGCCATTACAAACCTTAGGAAGGCGATAGAGTTGCCTCTGAATATTTGTGCTGTTAAAGTGGATGTTTTTGTTAAAGGTTAAAAAAAAATACACCTTTAAACATGTAAACTGCTTAACTAACTTGCTCAGCAAAATGAAACCCCCCAAAAAATCTGAAGATAGATGCCAATTTACAGTCTCCTATGCAAACTTGGGTCCTAAAACTATAAAAACATACATTAAAACATTAACATGAACTTAAAACATTTTAAAACAGATTTTTATTTCAGATAGAAATATTTCATAATTTTGTTTAGCTTATATTGAAGTACTAAAATAGCAAATAAAATAGCAATAGCTATAAAATAGCAAAATACTACTTATAGCTTCACTATAGCTATAGCAAAATAAACTAAAACTAAAAACTAAAACTGCATATTTCCTGTGGTATTTCAGCAATTTTGGAGTGAAAATATTTTTGTATTTATTTGTATTGGAGTGAAAGTGTGTGTGTGTGTGTGTGTGTGTGTGTGTGTGTGTGTGTGTGTGTGTGTGTGTGTGTGTGTGTGTGTGTGTGTATATTTA